>BEHA01001981.1:174934-193317 GCA_002897215.1 Eschscholzia californica subsp. californica | reverse complement strand
ATTATACTACTGCTGAAGAAGGAGAAAAAGATTATGTTGCTATAATAATAGATTATACTACTATTAAATCACATTTGTTATTTTAGGTTCTTGAAATTCAAGTAAAATTAATCTATTCAACAAAAAAAAAAGTAAAATTAAACTACATTAATAAGAAGTTTTGGAAACCCTCTCCCACTGAAGAGAGGGAGAGATAGGTAGGATGATTTAATTTCATAGAGGGGGTGGGCAAAGTTGAAGATTTATCAAAGTCAGAGAAGAGGAGAGTAAGGATTTGATCCTCCATTTTGCTGCTCACCCGATTAATGGCTTTACTAATAGTAATAGAAAAAATTGGGCAACATTGATATAGTTTTGTTTTCTAAGCCACAACCGAAAGTTAAAATTGAGAAACACTAATTTAGTTTTGTTTTCTACAAATAATTCACTATGAGTGAGAGTTCACTCTTGTTAATTTGTATTTGCAGTTCAATTAGGTCAATTAGGTCATTAAGATCCCAGTTAAGTAAATATCATATAGTTAAGCTATTTTATACCAAACGCTACGCAATAGCTTTTGCAGATGAAAAAAGCGCTTTTGTTTCGTCATACAAAACAACCATGATAGCTTTTTATAGAGCGCTTTTGTTTAAGCGCTGAAAAAAAAAGCTATTGAATTAAGCTATACGCGTTTCCAAATTAGATATTAGCTTGAGAAGCTTAATTAAGAAGATGATTTAGAAATTAGATATTACCGGGAGACTCGAATCAGTAAATTGTTTTTCAATAAAGGAGAAGAAAAAGAGTGGGTTCTCTCTAGAGAGAGGGGGTTATGAGTGTTCTTTCTCTCACACCACGTGTCCTGAGAGAGAAAGTAACATGAAAGGCGCCAAAACAATTTACTTTATTCTATATATATAGTCAAATAGAGTTTTCGTATTTACATATCAAAGATAGGTTAAAATAAAAATAGACTTTTAGTATTTACAGAAGGAATTTTTCAGATTTTAAAAAGAAATTTCAGTTTTCTGTTTGTTTTCGATTTATAAATCGAGTTTGTCAAATTTGTAAATCGAGATTACATTCTGCAAAGCTTGCAAATCAAGTTTGCAATATACATTTTCCAAACCTTGTTTGTAGAATAACGGAAAAAAATCGTCTAGACTTTTGTTGTCACTTTTGGGTTCGTCTTTGGCTCTATTGTTCATCTGCATATTCACTTTGTCCAAGTTTCCCAGAATAGCCATGACACCAAATGATTGAAATGCCCCTCATGTGTCTTTCTCACGTTTTATCTGTTTTCGCTCCCATCTCCATAGAAGGCACGTAATGAAGAAAAATAATCATTTTAGTATAATAAAGTTTCGAAATAGACTAACTCGCCTAAGTTAAACGATACATTTGGGATATTTTCATGTCACATCAATTGCCTTTCAGGACAACCGTGTAATGGACAAAACAGGAGAAAAGGGAAAGGAGAATCGTTTGCTAGTTACTGGCAGAGGTTCTTAAACGTGATGGTGTAGATACCACGCCAAAACTATGATGTCATCCGCATAGCCTTGAAAAGGGGACTGCAACAGGATACCATACTTCAAGATATAACAAAGGATGAACCACCCACCCTCAGGGAATTTATTGAAAGAATTCAATATGTGGTAAAAACAATAGAGAACTACGAAAAGATGAAAGAAATCACTAGACTCCCACTCGAAAGGGAACAACCTAAGAGAAGATAATGAGAATATGGTCGGTTTGCCAAAGAGCAGGACCAATACAAAATAGTCGGGTCGGAATACGATTTCTAAACCCCTTTAACCAAAAGAGATGGGAGATTTTGGAAATACTCGTGAAAAATGATAAAATTCAGTTGCCAAAGCCGAAACCTGATAAAAAGGATTTCGGACCTAGGGACATGAATGCATAGTGTGCTTTCCACAGTGAGTACGACTACAAAATTGAAGACTATTGGCACCTCAGAAATTTCATAGAGGAAGTGGTACGAAAGGGACAACTCGGCAAATATGTCAAGCGAGAGTACCGAGCTGAAACGTCTGAGTACAAAGGAAAGAAGCACTTTGAAAAAGGAGGAGTCGGATCGGGTCTCGATACAAAAACTCATTTCGCCTCTGCTAAAAAGTCGGGAAAAGATAAAGAATCTGAATAAGTCTCGGAACCTAAAATAGTGGGAACGATCAACACCATAGTTAGAGGATCGACATCAGGGAGAAACACAAAAAACGCTTGGCGAAGGTATGCAAACGAAGAAAGGGGACCACCCCATCCCCCATACAAAAAACCTGAAGCTGAAGCTCCTTCAATTATCTTAACAGATGACAACTTCAAAGCAGGATCATGGTTATTACGGGCAATTTTGTTGATGTCATGAGTAGGGTTTGTTTTCAACAGCTTGGCATAAGCCCTCATTATCTAAAACCATACCGGGCGTACCTCACGACATTTGGTGAAAGCGACGTCCTCACAGACTGAATAATCGCACTGCATCTAGCGATTGGAGAAAAAAGGGCAACCGAGTAATTATGGTGGAATCCTATCGTAGTAAAAAGACTTGCTGCTTACAATGTCATCTTAGGAGGACATTCTACGCAAGACTCTGGAGTAGGGCTGGGAAATAAGCCCGAGGACCCGAAAACTGGAGCGGGTACCCGCAGCCCGAAGGGCTAAGTGGCGACCGTTGCCCGATTCGGGCATAACCCGCCCGGACCGTGTGATTAAAATGGACGGGCTCGGGTTTTATCCTCGGCCCACGTGACTGCCCGTGCTCGGACCGTTTAGGAACCCAGTAGGTTCGGTTTTGGGGTGTGCTCAAGCAATGACTTATCTGACTTATAATTAGGAGGGATGAAGACTATATAGAGCTCAAAGATCATCCTTTTTCTTTGACATTCCAATGTGGGACTAAAAATTCAAAGTAACATTAAAGAGTAATGTTAACTTTTTTCTTACAACTTCCCACGTAGACTGAACCAAAAAAAATTAGAATTTTTGGGCTTATAGCCCAAAAAACGGGTCCTAATAGTAGATATAATCCTCTCTAATCCTATAAAGGGTTTTAAAAGCAAAAAAATAATACAAATGGATATCTAGTCCATTTGGTCTCATCTAGAGAGAAAACACAAATCTCTAGAATAAATATTATTTCATAATCCCTAATCTAACCTTTCCATATTTTATAACTGATTTACCTTCGAAATCTATGCATATCTTTTTTCATATTTCTCTCCCATATTTCTCTCCCATATTTCTCTCCAATCATGTTTCTATTCAAAGTAAGGATATTTTCATTATTTTCAGTAACGGAAACTCTTTATTTGATATCTCTAAAACCGATTCAGTTGACAAACCTCCATTAGACTCAGAAAATCTTCTTCTTCTACATTATATTGTTGCCCAAATTCATCATTTATCAGGTTTAATACTTTCGAAATCTTTATAAACACCATTGTTAATATCTAATATTTCTTCTTATAACTAAAAACCTAATTATTTCGCTCTGTTATAAAACGTATCAGATTTATGATACATATCTATAAGATCTGTTTACTAATTCATTAACTTCGAATGTATGATGTTTATTTTCTCTCTCTAAAACTTTCATAACTGTTTAAGATCTTTATGTTTATTCCTTATTCAATGATTCATAACTAAAACCCTAAAATTTTCATAACTTTTTAAGATCTTTATGTTTATTCCTTATTCAATGATTCCTTCAAAGTTAGTATATTATGTTTGCATCCAGTGATAATATCAAATTTCTTTAGATCTATGTTTAATCTTCTGTTGTTTATGATATTTTGTAAGATCAGATTATCAATCATCAATCGAATGTTTGATGTTTATTTTCTTTCTCTCTCTTAAAATTTCATTTATGTTTTTGATCTTGATGTTTAATCCTTCAACTCGAGTTTGACATTATTGCAATCAATCATCATTTCAGATATTTTTAGATTTGTAGTTTAAGCTTACACTACAAAGTGACGTGCTATTTATGACGGACTATTTCCGACGGAAAGAAGAAAACTGGTCGGAAAAAGCTCATATTTCCGACGGAGTTCGTACTTACCGTAGGAAATTCAACTATTTCCGACGGAATGTCTAAATTCCGACGAAAGTATGTGGTATTAACGACGAGTTTACACTGACTTTCCGACGAAAATACTTAATTTTTTATTTGGAGAAATGACACTGTTCCGACGACTCTTTATGTCGTCAGAAAAAGACCCAAATATGACGGTTTTAGATTTTCTCCGTCGGAAGAGGAAATGATTTCCTGAGTTTCTTGGCGCGAACATTTTCCGCCAAATTTTCGCGGAAATATTTTTCGCGAAAATTATTTTCGTCGGCTCGTTGGTCGGAAGTAGATGACCTTAGACCCAAACTCTACTTTCTCTTTCCTTCCCTCTTTCTTCTCTATTCTCTCTCCACGAAAATTATTCTCGTCAGGTAAACCAACACCCTCTCTCTCTATCTTTGTTTTTCCATTGTTGATTTTTAGGGTTAAGCTTGGATTTTCAAGTTGTACTACTAGGTTAGGGTAGTTCTGTTCGTCAAGTTTCGGTTTCAAACAAAAGTTCGTCAAGGTAAACCAACGCCCTCTCTCTCTAATTTTTGGTTCTTCATTTGATTTTTCCCTAATTAACCAGGATTGAAGTCTCTCTCTAGGACCTGGTTCTGCAGATCTAAATAGCAGGTTAGATTTTCCCCTAAATGTTTCCTATTTTGATTTCTAGTTCTTAGGGTTTCGATTGATTGTTTGTCAATTTTGATTCTGAAATTTTGTGGGTATTTCAAGTTTTCTACTACTTTAATTAGGTACTTCATCATTAGGGTAGCTCAGTTCACTTCTTTTTCCATTACATGTGAATTATTAGTACCAAAATCTTGTTGAGAATTTAGGTTATAGGTTTTTTTGTTGAGAATTTAGGTTATAGGTTGGGAATTAGTACTATGTAAAAGATAGAAGTTACCATTCTACCTCTAGGTCTCTCTTTTTTTTTTTTGAAGTTGACTACAATCTACATCTAAGATAGTCATTAGAATAAATTTTAGTTTTGCTTAGTTCAAGAAGATGAAGAAGAAGAAGAAGACAGTGAATGATATTTATTTTAGTTTTGCTTAGAGTTTTAGTTTAAGCTTCATCAAATTCATATAATGATGAGAATCAGAAGGTGAGAACTATTACTGCACTGTCTTTGGCACCGTCATGGGACGTGAGAGAGGTGGTCGTATTCGGTGTCTTCCAATGGTAAAACCAAAAGACATATGGGGTCGCCAGTCATCTTCGGGTGTCATTAAGGATTTAACGGAGAAAAACAAAACATTAACGGCAGAAGTTGAGGCTATGAAAGTGAAGATGGATGAATTTGAGGCTCTGAAAGAAGAGATGGAGTTATTTAAGAGATTCATGCAGTCACACACTGCAAGTTCATCGTCGCAGGTATAATTAACTTATATTTTTATTACGTTAATTACTATTACACCCAACCAATTTGCAAAAGTATCTCCTTTTATGATATAAAAGGACACCAAAACACACCCAAAAGAAACGGTTCCACTCGAATCACTTCTTTGACAAGATAGTGGAAACTTAGTACAAAACAGTTCATACCATTAAACTACACATAATTTTTTCGATCCTATTTGAAAGTGATTCTATCTATTTGTGTCCGTTAAAAGTATGAGAACCTCTTCATCACTTAAAGATGAATCTGCTGCATACTGCAAAGCAGTTTTACCATCTATATCTACTTAGTTTGCCTTGGTCGAATTTCAGAGTCTCATGTTTAGTTCAGGTTTAGTAAAGATACTTTTATAAGGATTTAGTTTGCCTTGGTCGAATTTCACATAATTGCTAGTTTCAAATCATAACACACTTACTAACTTCATTTTGTATGTATGTTAATGCAGTTACCATGATATCTCGAGTCGTTTGTGGTGTTGAATGGAATGTCCATTGGATTTTTGAATCTCAGCCTCGATTTTGACTCGGTTGGTTTTATCGTTTACCTTACTTAGCGACTTTGTTATTTTACGGTATTATGCTTGTATGAAACCAATAGTTTTATTAGTTTTCGACTTCATTACTTTTTATGTATATGACTTCAGCAATGAAATATCCGATACTTTTAATTTGTTATTCTTGTCAATGTTTGGTTTATGTTATTTTTGCCAGCAGCTTTATGTAATTGATAATGCTGCTACTGCTGCAGCAGCAGCACCGGAAAAAACAAAATTAAATTTAAAAAAAAAATGAGTATTTACGTCGGATAGGAGCCGTCGGAAATAGCGTGCCACTATTTTCCGACGGATTATCAAAAACAAACCATCGGGAATAAGCCGTGGCAGGTTGACATTTACGAGAATCTTTTCCGACGCCTTTCTTTAAGTTAGTCGTCGTAAAAGAATCTATTTTCGACGACCCACGTCGTCGGAAATACTATTTCCGTCGCCTCTATTTCCGACCACTTAGCGACGGCCCTGCGTCGTCGGAAGAAGTCTTTTCCGACGGCTTTATATCTATTTTCGACGGATCCTTTCCGTCATAAATGGTCTTCGTTTTTGTAGTGTTAATGATATTCTCCTTTTTTTTCTTCTGATCCGGTTTTCAATCCGTACGGATTTATGAAACATTCGTTCTTTCGTACGGTTACTCATAACAGAATTTACAGTACATGTACTTTATCGTTAATTACCACAATTTATAGTAAATTATGGGTAATTTATAGAACATTACCCGTGCTTTAACACCAAAACAGTACTCATTTCATTAGTAGAAATACTTCGCTTTACTATCAAATCTCGTGTACTTTGCAATAAAGTATATATAATTTACGTATATCTTCATGTTATTACCATTATGTATGTAATTTACGTATAAGTGCACATAAATAATGTATTATTTATTTACCATTACGTGTACTTTTCACCCAAAACAGTAGCATTGATAAGTTTACCAAACTACTCAAAACCTTCAAATGTTGTCAAAGTTTGACAAACATTATACATAATTTACGAAACTGTACATGTAGTTTATAATACAATATATGATTTTTTTTTCTTTAATATATGTGTATTTATGTGTGTAGATTTGATATACCAGATGAAATTTCAAAGAGAATCATCAAATCAAAGTGAGTCAACGAAACTAATGGAGAGTACATGGATGGGCACCATTTTTGAACCAAAGAAGATTTTGTACTTTTTTTTGTAACAAAATGTAAAGGATGTGTAATGTAAAACAAATTATGTGTAATGTAAAAGAAATTATGTGTAATTTATTGAACAAGACCAACATACATTTGATAAATTATGTTGTATACTTGACAAATGATGGTTTCCTCGCCATAAATAATATATGATTTACGTATTTGTTTCATAATTTGTATTCTATGTGTATTTATGTATGAGTAAAAACGAAAACATATGTTGCCTTAATGTTCCTAGAAAAATATACTATTTTCAAATCTGAAAGTTAAGTGAGAGAAAGTGATATATATGTTTTGTATATTAACCCCCAAATCACGCTAAATTGATCCTAGAAAATATACTACTTCCAAATCTGAAAGTTAAGTGAGAGAAAATTGATTTGAATCAAAAAAATTTACATAGTAAGAGAGAGAAAATTGATTTGATTTCTAAATCTGTAAAGAGAGAGAAAATTGATTTGATTACAATTTTTGTTTTGAATTGATTTGAAAATAGATTGGCTTTCCAAAACGGTTAGAAGATAGAGAAAACACTATTTCGGATTTATACGTTAGCTGCTTTAAATCTCCTAAATCACGCCCACAAACATTCCAAATTCACCCTGGAAAATTAAAAATCCCGTGATTTTTGTAGGAGGGACATGGACGGTTGTTATCTCATAAAGAATGGGTTATTATGTCCATAATGTAAAAGGACTAAATCTCCATGTTTTGGGAAGATTGGATCATAAATTTTTTTTGAATATTATTTTGGTCGGACCCAAAAAATTATTCATGTTACATAGTATATAGAGTTCAAAGATCATCCTTTTTCTTTAACCTTTCAATGTGGGACTAAAAACTCAAAGTAAACAAATGCACGTTAAAGAGTAATGTTCAACTCCTTTCTTGGAACTTCCCAGGTAGACTCACAGTATAAAGAAAAAGTTCATCTCTTTTTTGGAAACTAAGTTCAAAGTATCACAATGAAGTCAGGAACTATATAGAACTCAAAGACCATCATTTTTTTTTCGAACTTTCCGCGTGGACTAACTTGAGAGTGAAGTATGAGTGAAGTATTCATGTTGGCCATTATATAAAGCTCAAGCCCTTTGTTTTTCTTTGAACCTCCCATGTGGGACTAACTTAAAGGTGAGAAATTCACGTATTAGTACAGTCCCACATTAGAAATTGTTGGAATGGAAATAAGCTTGAGCTTGTTATAAATTTCCTCAAACACTTCCAACTTACTTAAGAGTGAATGGGTTTTGTGTTTGGCGATTGGGCTTCTTTAGAAAAATTAACTTCAAACACTTAAAAAATTATTGGGCCTTTGTTGACTTCTTTTTTGGGTAACCATTGGGCTACTCGATGCCTACCCGCCCGAATAAAATTAAGCCCGTTATATTAAGCGGGCTCAGACGGGTAATGGCAGACCTAAAGTGGCATTTTGCCTGCCCGGCCCGTCCGAAAATTCATGTGGTGTTAATGTGGTCATGACATGTAGTTACCCGTACCCGCCCGTACTGTCTAATGTACTATCCGCGGGTAACCAACCCTAACGGATTCCCACCCTTACTCTAGAGTCGCCTTCTCCATTACTCAATGATAAGAATCTCAATCCCGGAAACAAACTTGATAGGAACTGTCAAAGGTTGTGACGCCCCAAGCCTAACAGTTATCGATATTGTCCTCGCGTTGGACACCTCACACAGGTACGGGGTTTTGTTCTTGGCGAAGGCTCCACGACCCTCCCAAAAGGCTTCGACATTGAAGAAGACACACGGTTCATCCGACCTTCAGAGTACGCAGCGACACGGTGGACACCCCATATGTACGATTTTGTCCTCACTTTAGTCACCACCCATCGCGGTATGAGGGTTGGCTCGACACAGTGGATGCCTCGACACTTACCAAGCTTGAGCGTACACCTATAACCCAGGCTCCGGACACTTTCGTGAGCGATGTGGGACTATCACAATCCCCCAACCTCAGCGAAGAGTCGTCCTCGGGTCTGATATCAACTGTGATGCCCCAAGCCTAGCAGTTATCGATATTGTCCTCGCTTTGGACACCTCACACAGATATGGGGTTTTGTTCTTGGCGAAGGCTCCACGACCCTCCCAAAAGGCATCGACATTGGCGAAGACACACGATGCCCGACCATCAGAGTACGTAGCGACACCGCGGACACCCCACATGTACGATTTTGTCCTCACTTTAATCACCACCCACGTGGAATGAGGTTTTGTTCCACACAGTGGAGGTCTCGACACTCATGCTTGAGCGTACACTTATAGCCCAGGCTCCGGACACTCTCGTGAGCGATGTAGGACTATCACAAAGGTAATCAGAGTTTAGAACTATCCACAATGGTCATTTGGGATAGTTTATGATTAGTAGGGACAATTTAAAACCGTCCCAAATGACAATGTTTTTTGTAGTGATGCCTTGAAATACTGATAGTTGTTTTTTTTAATTGCTAATATAAATATGCCCATATATATTGTATCCATATATATTTATAAAAATATATATACATGGAAATATGTATATATAAACTAGGTGTCAACCGCGCCCGTCGCGGTAGATCCCTTTTGGCTAACGTCGTTATATTGCAATATGCTAGAATATGTGACGTGTCTGGGTGCAAGTTAGGGTCGAGCATACACTCAGACGTGCATGTACCGTGGTTTCCATGCCTTCTCCATCCAACATTTTGCAGGTATGTGTAATTCGCAACAAAGCGAATCACAGATGCATGTGTTATCCCAGATGGAGAAGACATGGAAACCACAGTACATGCACGTCTGAGTGTATGCTCGACCCTGACTTGCACCCAGATCCGTCACATATTCTAGCATATTGCAATATAACAGCATTAGCCAAAAGGGTCTACCGCGCTTTACGGGCGCAGTGGACACCTAGTTATTAGAAGGTATGATCAACTCTTTGAGATTCACCCAAAACCTTCTCGTCCTCAACCAATAGTCCATGTCCTATAACAACTGCCTAAAACTTTCATCTTTATTCTAATTTTTATCTAAAAAAAGTGAAGCATTCACCTTCCTTTCAAGGCCTATGACCACCAAGACGCTTATGCCTTCTATACGAGAAAAAACATCTTATGCGAGATCGAGATGAACAACGAATTAATGAATTCAACATTAGAATTATGGAAAATTAATCCAGCAAATCCGATTGCACTTCAACCGCAAACAATAATCTTCTTCAGAAAGAAATAAATTGTAACTTCAATTGATTGAAGGAAAGAATCAATTTCTTAAAGTAAATAATCCACTTCGAGAAAAAATGACACCAACAACTTTGCGATTGTGTAGATAATTGTCACCTCAGAGAAATGTGGGACTAATCACGTAATTTGTGTATTAAAATAAGGAATCATTAACATTTAAGGATTAAAAAGACATCAAAGTAGTAGCCAATCTGAAAAATTCATTATCTCCTTTACGAATTTGTGAGGCAATGAAAAATGAGAAGAATGTTACAATATGATGACTTTGATATCTCTCAGTCACTACATAATCATTAGTGAATGTATAAAAATACATTTGGTTTAATAGGCAAATGAAAATTGAAATGTCACGTAAAGTTGGGACGACCGCCAGACCACTTTATTTTACACTCTTCATAATCATCTTCATCATTTTCATGGCTTCTCCTTAAACTTTGATCGCTTTTTTTTCCTACAGAGTGGAAGATAAAAAGAAAATGAGTATGAAATTTTAACAGATTACGAGACTTAAAAAAAAACATAAAAAGGATTACGTATTCTCTTCTTCATCCTCCTATAAGAAACTACATGTGAAACATGGAGAAACCTACAACAGATTACGAGTTAAGGAGAAATTATATTTCTTTTTCGGCCCCCTACTTTGTAACCAGCTTCCTTCTTGGCCCCCTATTTTTTTTATAAATTCAAATATGACCCCCTCTTTTAATGTAAATGTCATAAATACCCTTCCTATAAATATTTTTTCAAAATAAAATTAAATAGAAAATATAAATTCCACATCACCTCTCTCTCTCTTGCGACTTAGGTCGCTGACCGAAAATTTTTCCGGTCGGCGACCTTCAAACATAAAAAAAACTCTCATCTCTCTCTTTTTCTAAACACTCCGGCGAAGGGGTTTCCCCTTCGTCGGAGCATGGTCTGTTCACGAAGAGATCTGGTCTGTTCGTGAACAGACCTTGCTCCGTCGAAGGGGAAACCCCTTCGCCGGAGTGTTTAGAGAGAGAGATGAGATTTTTTATATGTTTGAAGGTCGGCGACCGGAAATTTTTTTGACCGGCGATCTTAGTCGGAGAAGAGAGAGGTGAGGTTGAGAGAGAGAGAGAGGTGAGGTGGAGAGAGGGGTGAGTTAGAGAGAGAGGTGAGTTAGAGAGAGAGGTGGAGAGAGATGTGAGGTGGAGAGAGAGGTGAGGTGGAAGTGAGGTGGAATTCATGTTTTCTATTTAATTTTATCTTAAAAAATATTTATAAGAAAGGTAATTATGACATTTACATTAAAAAATGAGGTCATATTTGAATTTATGAAAAATAGGAGGTCGTGAAGGAAGCTGGTCACAAAGTAGGTGGCCAAAAAAGAAATAACTCTTAAAATAAGTAGCGGTAATCATAAGAGAAAAAGAAACATATTAAAATCAAGTCATACAGAAGATGGAAAAGTAAAGCAAAAAAACAGTGTGGGAGCACCTCAATTACCTACTTTATCAACAATTAGCATTGTTTCCCTGTCTTCTGATGTGTCCAAAAAATTTGAAGAGTTATACCCTTTTGTCTAACCATTAACAACTTCAAGGGTCCGCTTGATACATGTGAAAATCACGAAAGTCGATTTTTCGTTGTTTGAGTCAACTAAAAGAGTTAGAAAATCGAATTCTCATGAGAAAAATTAAAGAGTTAGAAAATCAAGTCAAATATTTTCCTATCTAAAACATGCGAAAGTCACTTTCTCACGCTTCGCTTTTGCGCTCTCTCACCTCCCCTCCCTTTCCTACTCAATTGATCAGACTCTCTCTCTACTCTCTCCCTTGCTTTGTTCGTCCCTCTCTATTTTGAAGCTTTCTATCTCCCTCCCTCATAACTTATTATTGTTCTTGGAAAACCTTGTTTTCGCTCTGGATACATACAGAAACCGGTCAAGGTAAAACGAAGAGTTTCCTTTAAAAATATATTTATATATTTTTAAGTTTATATTTGTATGTTTATAAGTTTATAAAAACCTCTAATTTTTCTCATACAGAGGTAGTTTCTTTATGTTACCATTCTTCTTCTTTTTCTGAAATTAGTTATCATTCTTTATATTTGAGTTGTAGTTTATATTTGACTAATTCTATAAAATTGACAATATCACAAGTGATATCACTTAGCATTTTATATTTGAGGGTAGAGGGTGTTTGATATTTTATTACTTAGTAAGTGATATCACTCGTAAGTGCTACAACGTTTGTTTTCCATCACTTCTAAGTGCTTGATTTTGTTTTTTATATTAGTTCTAAATGTCATAAAAATGAGAAATTGTCTATTTTGACCTTAAAGTATTTACATATTAGTATTTCATACTAATTCATTATGCTCGCGAGTTTGGATAGAAGAGAATTATGATTTATAAATACTTTATGTTGAAAATATTAACCTCAAATAATTAAAAATTACGAACGAGAAAGAACTTACGTTGCATCATGGAGTTTGGGTTGTTCCGTGATTAATGAAGGAAGAGATGTGAAAAAAATTTAGGAGAAAAGCTTAGGTGGAAGATGAGTGAAGAAGGAAAAGAGTCATCGCTAAAGTCATAAAAAGAGTTTTTACTTATGAATTGTTTAAGATTTTTTTTGAGTTATAACTATATTGGTAATTTTTATGTTCAGAGAAGGATATAAAAGTCGTTTTTAGCACTTAGAAAAAAAATAAGCTCCAAATTAGAAGTTACCTTTTTGCACTTACTTTGACTACACTTCCAAGTGATATTCACTTATTAAGTGAAAATCAAACAACCCAAAATTGTCGGCCCACACTTATTAAGTGAAAATCACTTAATAAGTGCAAAAATGTCAATCTTCAAAGTTAACTTGATGTAAAAAAGAATCATGATTTTTCATCCTTCATAGTTGATGTTCTCTTCTAACAACTGTAAGCATCTTTTTTTTTTTTTAACTGTAAGCATCTGCACAATACTTTCTGCTCTCTCTCTCTCTATTATTTGTTCAGGGGGAGTACTACAATGGCGAACTTATTGATTTAATGACTCATTTTCATTAAAAGACAAAATATTTTAAATTTTTTTACCGTTTAACTTTGATCACTACCGTTTCTTTGTTCGTGTGACTCATCGAGTCAAAGATTTTATTAATAATTCTTTGTACACTTAGCATTTCCCTTAATTTTTGAATAAAACGATATTTGAAAAAACGAGTTTCGAGGACAAGGTTTGTTCCATATTTTTTTTAAAGAAGGGTTCAAAACTATTCAAGTAATAATAAATCATAGGATTCTTACTAGTTGATAAACAAACTAAAAAATGTTACTTGAATTTATGAATCCTTGGAATCATGAATCCGGAGGACTCATGAACCCGCGGATTCATGATTTCGTCGTCCAAACACATCATAAGGGAAATCCTATTTATTTATAAGGAATGGCCCGACACTTTGATGGTTAAGTATTTATTACTACTATAAATCCAATAGGAAATTTTCATCCCCTATTTGAGAAGCTTTAGCGTTTTTAGTTTGCTATTCATAAACTAGGGTTTTAGGTTTTAATACATAGTTCTAAGAGAAGAGAAAGAAGAAGAAGAAAGAATTGATTAATATAAAGATGGAATCTTCTTCTTCAACGTCAAATAAGTTTCAAGAATCTTCATCAAAGTCGATTTCTGAAGTGGTTAAAGGTTCTCATGAATATATTATAAAAGGGTATTCTCTTCTAAAGAAGATGCCTCCAGAGAAATTTATATCAAGTGATAAATTCCAAGTTGGAGGCTACGATTGGATACTGAACTTTTTTCCAGCTCGTAAGAATCCCAATGACAACTCGTTGTTCTTGGGGTTGGTAAGCGACCATGATGATGTTGTTGAAGTTTTCGTTGAGTTTACACTGATAGATCAAAGTGAGAAGGAAAAACATAAAGTTGTAAGCTTTTTCAAGTCTTTCAACCCAAACTCACCGCCGTGGTATGATTTTCTTCTTTAACTACTTGTTACTACGTATTATGTTTGTCATGTTTTAGAGAAGTCTTATGTACCATCCATGGTATGATGTTCTTTCAACCAGACTTTTGGTTTCTTCCACTATCATATTTTCACTATTTCGAAGTTTTTTGTAATTAGGTTGTCGTTTTAGTTTATATCGGAAAACTCTACACTTTTATTTATTTGGTAATAGACTATCTTGGATAGTTGCAACAATGAATTAGGTTGACTAAATAATACTTTTCTTCTCGGATTACTTTTCAGCGGATATGCAGCTTTTATTACAACGACAGCTCTCGAGAACTCAGATTTTGTCAAGGATGATTGTCTTATTATTAATTGCACCTTGGGATTAGTCAAACACCACGCTCAAAAGCCTAAAATAATTCAAATGCCTCCACTCGATATGGGCAACAGTCTCAAAGAGTTGATCGAATCAAGTATTGATACTGATATTGCTTTCGAGGTTGGGGAAGAAACATTCACAGCTCATAAATTGATACTTGCTGCTCACTCACCAGTATTTAAAGCCCAGTTCTTTGGACTAGTTGGAAATAAAGACATGGATAAGGTTTTAATTAAGGAGGTTGAACCCTCTGTTTTCAAGGTAATGTTTTACTTTTTTTTTTTACAAACTCCGCCATGTTCATATTCTCTGCAGAATTATTTGCTACTTCAATATGCATGATTTATTGAATGAACCGGCTAAATGTTACCAGATACGTTATTTATCCCGTCGTTGGGTTGTGTTCACATTTCTGTAATCCAAATTTGTTGCACTAGAACTTTTGTCTCGATTAACCCCATTGCTTTGTAAAATTATAAGTGAATAGTTAACTGCAAGATTTTTTTTTATTTTGACAGGTTAGATTTAAGATTTATAAATAAATAATGTTTAGAAGTGGGTGATGGTGTATCTATCTATATATATTATATTTAATATATACATGTTGTATTGCAGGCCATGCTCATATTTATTTATTCGGACGAGCTTCCTCTGTCCACTCCGTCAAAAATGGTGCAAAATCTTTTATCTGCTGCAGATCGATTTGGTTTGGATAGATTGAAACTCTTTTGTGAATTGAGATTATGTGAAGAAATTACCACAAGCACATTGGCAACAACACTATTATTAGCAGAAACCCATCATTGTTCCAATCTTAAGACTTTTTGTCTACAATTTGTTACTGAACCAGGAAATTTGACAGGTGGGTTTCGTTAGTAGAAGCTAAGTAATGTTGATAAATGATAAGATTAGCCTTATTGATCAAATTGGGGGGTTTAAGTTATTATTAGTTACTTGTCATTTATTTTATGTGCAGAGGTGATGAAATCTGAAGGATTTGAATATTTGAAAGTGAGTTATCCTTCACTGGTGTTGGAGTTTTTAGAATTTATTTGTAGACTGAAGTGTTGACTCCTAGTCTCCTACAATGACGGCTCGTAGAAAAAAAGTAATTGAAGATAAGTTAAAGTGAGATGTGACAGCAGGTAATGTTCAAAATATATAAATAAGTAGTTTTGAGTTAGGACAAAGTATTTACATTTCCAAAATTTAAATATCTAAATGTAATACAAAAATTGGTAAACCTCTTATTTTTCTCAGAAGATATAATTTTCTGGCATGTTTCTTCTATGTTGTTAAAGAGAGCTATGGGTTCATTGAGACATTTATATTTCTCTTACATGTTGTTGAACTTGTCTTTAGCCCACTTCTTGAGAATGGGTTTTAATGCTTGTAATTTTTTTTGTGAACGTCTAACTCGGAGAACCTGCAATAAAAGAATTCCATCATTCTTCTACTATATCATAGAAAGAATCATGGTTTAGCCAAAAGTTGTCAAATCTAACTAGGTGAAGTTTTTCGGCTAGGCCATTTGAAAGAAGAGATACTGGTGAATGATCAGACACAGACCGGGTTAGCATAATGAGGGTAGTATACTAGTATGAGGAAGAAGTTGATGCAAAGCTTTGTTGCAAAGGATTTGATAAAGTTGTTAAATATCTCCATGTGTTCATGATAGCATTGGATTTGTTCTTTTCACCCTCATACCTTGTGACATTGAAGTCACCAAGAAGCAACCAGGGATGATCATTTAGGTTTTTAATGCACTCAAGCTCTTGCCAAAGTTTCTTCTTGTTCTTACCGTCAGTACGGCCATAAATATTGAAGGTAGTAAATTGACGCCAAGCTTGGTTGCAAAGGACTCTATCAGTTCGGCTCATTGTATGATGGTAAGGCAGTGGGTCTGCGAAAGGGATGTTTCAAGCTCAAATTTGTCTGGGTCCCAATTAGTAAGCATCCCCCTACCGATCCAATTGTAGCTAACAGCATCCTCTTCAATCCTCAAAATTACTGGAGCTGTAAGTAATGTATTTGCTGGTTGCGTAGACACTGTAGCTTTGTATACCAAGGGAGTTGCAGTTTCAAGGTTGTTGGACTGTAGGATAGGAACATGGGGTTCTAGTTGATTTTTTATTAGGAGGTATGAGAAACAGGGTGTGGGTTGGATGCGATTGATGCAAGAAGCTTTAGTGGCTTTGTGACATTCATCGTGAAGAATGGATGTGATGTGATCCGGTTCTCTGTAAATTATTGGTTCCGATGGGCTGATTCGATCAAGGAAGGGTACTCTAATTTTGTATGGGTCTATCTCATGGAGCTGTTTAATGTAATACTCTAAAGCTTGCCTTTGAACTGATCTCCTCCTATCAATGAGAGGTTTCAATATTGCTAGAATTAAGACGCATAATAATCTGGAGTTGGGCTATGGAGAATCAAGAGGAACTGTTAAATCTCTCAAATGTGTCTAGATTTCCCTTGCTAGATAGATCCTTTTCCATAATCATGAGTAATCTGTCTCTAACCCATCTTTAAAACGATGAAACCTAGCTCTATCTCTAACAATTATTTCACATTATAAATCTTAGAAATCAATTTAATCACAACATGACAATCCCCACAAATCCTAAGGTTCTTAATTACTTGAATTGATTCACCATCTCTTCTACTAATCAATCCATAAGCAACAGTCAATTTCTCACTATGATACCATAATGCATTCTCTTTCTCTTCTTCTCCAATATCATGTAACACAAAACAAGTTTCAGCTGCATACCCGTAATTCTTGATTTTAAACCTAATCTCATCTAATTTACTATAAATTTCTCTCCATTCCGAATGATTTTGATCACCATTAACAAATCTATGTATCGTACCTTCAATTTCAATGAAACTAAAACCTGGGATCTTTTTTACTGCTCGGGTTTTCATGGCTTCTCTGACTCTTCCAACGTCGTCCCATCTCTCGTGAGCAGCATAAACGTTCGGTAATAGAACAAAATCACCACAACTATTGGAAGCCATTTCTACTAAAGCTCGAGATGCTCGTTCTGCCATTTCAGTATTTCCGTATGTTTTGCTAGCTCCTAGTAAACTTTGGCAAAGAACTAAATCTGGAACGAAAGGCATTGACTTTATGATTTCGTAAGCTTCTTCTACTCTTCCTGCTCGACCAAGTAAATCGTTTCTACGCCACCGAAATGTTTCACATTAAGAGTTATACCTGAAACTTCCATGGAGTTGAATAATTCATGCCTTCTGAAACTAATCCTGCATGGTTACAACCACAGAGAGCAGAAAGATAAGTAACACCATCTGGTTGAATTCTCGAAGAACCCATTTCTTTAAAAAGCTCAAGAGCTTGGTGTGCATGTCCATGCATAGCTAGACCCATGATCATGGTATTCCAAGAAACTAGGGTTTTAGAACAAGGCATTGTGTTAAAAACATCCCAGGCTTTATCTACTGTTCCACATTTAGAGCATCTCCAATGGGACACTCTAATAAACATTCTAAAAATCTAGTTGTCAAGTGTCAAATAAAGATTCTCTTTCCTAGTGTCAATATAGAGACACTCTACATTTGTTTGGTCTCCAATGGAGATCTCTAAAATCTCTTACTTAATACACATGTCCCTCTTC
>BEHA01001981.1:111077-158179 GCA_002897215.1 Eschscholzia californica subsp. californica | reverse complement strand
TTTATCTTTCTAGTTTTAATTAATGATTATCATAGGTTTATGCATGTGATCCTGGGAATACTAGTGTAGACATTAGATGTCTTAATTCCGCTATAAACACTAGTAGAAGGGTGTAAAACCCAACACCCAAACCCCTCCCCCACTATGCTAAGAAAATTTTGTCCTTCACCCACGATTTTGGTCTCCAGGATCTTGGTTTCAGTGGCATCCCCTTCACATGGTCGAATAGATAATTCAAAGGCAACCTTGTTCAAGAGCGTCTTGACCGTGCCCTATCCAATATGTCTTGGTTATCTATTTATCCTCATTCTAGAGTGCAACACCTTCCTGGAGTTGGGTCGGACCACCTGCCTATCATGCTTTCTACCAATCCCTTAACTCCCAAAGGCGGAAAACCATTCAAATTCATTCGAACTTGGATGACACATCCGGATTGTAGATCTTTCATCCAGGATAATTGGCTGCTTTCTCCTACTCTCATCCAGCTAAATTTCCTGGCTATAAATCTGTCTAAGTGGAACAAGAAGGTTTTTGGGCACATTGAGAATTGCATAAAGAAGCTTATCTCCTCCATCCAGACGACCACCAATCCCAATACGCTTCTCTCCCTGTACTCTCAGCTCGAAGAGGCGTATAATCAACAAGAAAGTATTTGGAAAGAAAAATCTAGGGTGGCAAAAATTCAACTTGGAGATCGTAATACGAAATTCTTTCATGCTAAGGCCATTACCAGAAACCGAAAAAATCATATCACTACCATTAAAAGAGAGGATAATTCGTGGTGTTCAGACTCTTTTGAGATATCCTAAATTTCTCCGACAAATTGAAAATAATTTCTACTTCCTCCTCCCCGGGTAATGCGGGGATCATCCATAATTTGTTTCAAACTCAAATCACGAACTCCCAAAATCTGGTTCTCACTAGCATTCCTAATGAAGATGACATTCGCAATGCCACCTTCTCCCTCAAACCAGAGGCTGCCCCGGGGCCCGATGGTTTTCCCCCTTTTTTCTACCAAGCGAATTGGGAGACAGTTAAACTGGATATCATTCAGATGGTACCCAATTTTTTTCTCTCCTCCTCTCTCCCACCCTGCACTAACCATACGCATATTTGCCTTATTCCCAAAACAAAATCCCCGCAATCTACTGCGAACTTCAGATCCATCAGCCTTCTAAACACCACTTATAAAATCATTACCAAAATCCTTGCAAATCGCCTCAAAACCACGCTTCCGGATATCATTTCCCCTTACCAAGTGATGGGCCTAGAAAGTTTCCTAAATAGGTCTACACCCGCAAGTGCACGGGTGTCAAGTTGTAATTTTTCCGGTAAGACCGGTTCGTTCCTCAGAGACTAAGTGAAACCTATTCTAAGACTTGGAAGTATCACGGTTTTTCTTTTTAAAATTGAGTTTTGTGGTTTTGGTGATAAAATAATAAAGAACAAATTAATAAAACAAATTATGATACAATGAACTTAAATGGGGGAGAGGACATAGGATTTTAGAAATTCACCACATAAAATCACCTTTAGAAACAAATACTTAAAATGGTTAATTCTCTTCTTTTTTTATAACTCAGAATTTCGGATAATGAACTATCCTAATTCCGGGAGATGTTTTCGTTAAAACCGAATAAAACATAACAATGTAATCATTTTATTTTAAATAAATAAATCTCTAAACTACTATTTATCAATTAATAAGTATGAATCGTCAAATGATTTAACATAAGCACGATGCATCAAATCGAAAAGTATAAACAGTGAAAAGAAAATCTATTTATCAAACTAAAACGAATTAAACTATGAAACATTAATCAAAAGTTAATCAATAAAAATTATATCTCTAAAAGATCAAAAATGGGTTTCATCGTAAAACCCTAGATGGAGAGTCTTAGCTAATCATGGTCGAGATTTAAATAAGGGTTATTTCCCTAATGGCCCCCTACTTTGTGACCAGCTTCCCGCCTGGCCCCCTACTTTACAAGAAATACCCATATGGCCCCCTTCCGTTATAACACCGTTACTCTCTCTCCTTCATCTCTTTTTCTCTCTCTGCCATGTCACGCCACATCATCTGTTACGCCACCTCATCACCTTCTCCGGCAGAAGTCGCCGGCCGGCCAAATTTCCGGCCGGCGACCTTCAAACTAAAAAAAAAATATTTCTTTTCTCTTCTTCCTCTCTCTCTCTCTCCTATTTTCTCTCTCTTCTTCTTCCTCTCTCTCTCTCATCTTCTTCCTCTCTCTCTCTTCCCCTTTCTCCTCTCTCTCTCGCTACATACTCCGGCGAAGGGAAAACCCTTCGTCGGAGTACCTTGAACAGACCGAGATACTCCGGCGAAGGGTTTTCCCTTCGCCGGAGTGTGTAGAGAGAGAGAGAGAGAGAAAGGGGAAGAGAGAGAGAGAGAGAGGAGAAGAGAGAGAGAGAGGAGAAGAGAGAGAGAGAGAGAGAGAGGAAGAAGATGAGAGAGAGAGAGAGGAAGAAGAAGAAGAAGAAGAGAGAGAAACTAGGAGAGAGAGAGGAAGAAGAGAAGAATTTTTTTTTTTTTTTTTTGAAGGTCGCCGGCCGGAAATTTGGCCGGCCGGCGACCTCTGCCGGAGAAGGTGATGATGTGGCGTGACATGGCAGAGAGAGAAAATAGATGGAAGAGAGAGAGTAACGGTGTTATAACGGAAGGGGGCCATATGGGTATTTCTTGTAAAGTAGGGGGCCAGGCGGGAAGCTGGTCACAAAGTAGGGGGCCATTAGGGAAATAACCCTTTAAATAAATATGAATAATAAAAGAGAATGGAAGAAAACTTAACTTTTCGCTATTTCCAAACCAAACAGGGCCTTAGGGAAATAATTTCCTTCTGTTTTTCCCAAAATTCTGCCAAACGCACCCTCAGGGAAAACGATTTTCTCGTCTTCCCGGAAAATACTTCTCTGTGGGAAAATTATTTTCCCACAGATTTTCTCGTCTTCTCCAACTCTTTTTCTCTCTCTACTTTCTGAAATCTCTCTTTTATCTCCTTCTAAACTGTTCATGTCTCTCTCTATAACACTCTGTTTCTTTATTTCTCTCACAAAAATCAGAAACACAATAGAAAAGAAGAAGACAATGATAATACTTCTGATTTTATTGAATTTCACTTTCTCTCTTCAACAACTCTTTCTGTTTCTCTCTATATCTCTCTACAATCACTCTACAATCACTCTATTTCTCTCTCACAAAGAAAATAAAACGATTGAATGTTAGTTAAATAATGAGATGATGAAGAAAATTAGATGATAATCTCTCCTCTCTGATTTAATCTATATGTTGAGCTTAGAGATGGTGATGTTCTTGACCCCCAAAACCGAGATGCCATTAACTTAGTTCTTTCTCTGTTTTATATCAACCAAACCAGTCAACCCCTCCTCTCTCTCTGAAATCTGTTCCAACTCCTCTTCTAAAATCTCAATCAATCTCCCACTCGATCTTCTGAAATCCTCTCCCTTTTTACTTCTTTTTCTAAATAATCTGAGAAGAGAAAGAAGGTATCTTTCTCTCACTTTCCTTTAACCTCTCTCTAGAATATATCATCATAGAGAGAGAGACAACAGGCCAGCTATCAATCTCTCTATTAATAATATCATCTTCTGTTTCTGTTTGTGATCTTCAAATCAATTGACCATATCTCTCTCTAAATACAAGTCTTGAACAGAATCTTCAAACTCTATTGATTTGTATAAGAAATTTCTTTCCTCTCGGTTATCTTCTATCAACCTCTTTCTTTCCTTCTCTAAAAGATTTCTATCGGTTTCTCTCTAGGAAAGAACAACCTTTCCTTTTCGGTTCTTTCCCTCTTTATAGCTCGAATATCTCTTTCCATCTATGGCTTTTCTAATCTGGTTAAGTATATAAGAGGGTGGTTGAGAGAGTGAGAGAAAGAGAAAGATTCTTCCCAAGATTTTGGGTAACACGGTTAAGAAATCTGGATAATGGTGATGGTTGACAAGAGACTAATTTAATGCATCACGGAGCAGCATAAATAGGTGATACGCCCTCATTAAATTTGCTGGTGGTACAGTAACCGTCGGATCATGGAGGGCGTGGATTATGGACGGACAGATCGTGCGGACTCATCGTAGCAATTTAACTCTTCAAACACCGTAGCTGGATTCTGTTGAATCCCATGATAACACCCTATCAGCCCGAAATTAGCCCGCATCAGAAAAAGTCGCGGGTCTGATACGCGCCACGTGTTTCTGAATTGGTGTTTGCTGACGTTAGGTCAATCGACGTGGACCACAACTTTGACCTGCTCTATTTTCTTCATCTGGACTCCGATTTGACTTCCGCTTTCGCCTACGGGTTCGTCTTGAACTCTACTTTCATCCGAGCATCAAGGTCAATAGGCTCCCTTTATCTCAAAATGACCAAAATGCCCCTCTTTTATCCGTTTTTGCGCTAAACTCCGAAAAAGACACCTGGACAAAAGAAACAAACAATTCATGAAAGTAACTGCTCGAACTAGACTAACTAGCCCGAGTTAAGAGATTCAGATGAGACATTTTCATGACTCATCCCCAAGCAGCTTATGTCCCGGGTCGTCAAATCACGGATGATATTATTATTAGCCAGGAGGTGGCCCACTCTTTCAAATCCAAACGGGGTTCGAAAAGCTTTTTTGGCCTTAAACTTGACATGTCGAAAGCGTTTGATCGTGTTGAATGGTCTTATCTGGTTTCCATCATGGCTAAGCTGGGTTATGATCCTCATTGGATTCGTTTGATCCATACTTGTATCTCCTCTTCCTCGATGGTCGTTCTGATCAACGGTCGTCCAGGCAACTCCTTCAATGTTTCTAGGGGCTTACGGCAAGGAGATCCTCTCTCCCCTTTCCTCTTCACGATTGCCATGGAGGGCTTGAGTAGACTTCTAGACTCTCCTAATAGTCCCTTCATCTTTACTGGGATCTCCGTTCCCCTGATCCTCTTTCAGCATCAACCACTTGTTTTTCGCTGATGACTGTATTATCTTTGGTCGCAACACGCTGGATAATATCTCTTCCCTGATCAACATTCTGAATGCCTTTGGTCGTGAATCTGGCCAGATTATTAACTACAACAAATCCACCATTTTCTTCTCTAAGAACACCCACCCAAGTTCAAACGTATGATCAGTAAAGCTCTCAAAGTGCACCAAGCCTCTTCCCTGGACAAGTACCTTGGTTCTAAACTCTTCATTGGAGCTAAGAAGACACAAGCTTTCACTTCGTTGATTGACCAAATTCAGAATAAACTTTCCAAATGGAAAACCAACCTCCTCTCCCAAGCTGGTCGCTCAGTGGTCATCTCGACAATTGCAGCGGCCGTTCCCCAATACCAGATGCAATGCTTTGCCATCCCTAAAGGGGTTAGCAAGCGCATCGAGACCATTCAACGGTCCTTTTGGTGGGGAAAAAGCAAATCGATTCATACTATCAACTGGTCCTCGATCTGTCGCCCGCGTCGTTTTGGTGGGCTGGGCTTTCGTTTACCTATTCTTGATAATGAGGCATTCCTTAGCAAACTCAGTTGGCGTCTTCTTAAATTCCCTAATGCCCCTTGGGCGCAACTACTAAAAGCTAAATACTTTCCGAAAGCTGATCAACCTACTCAACCCAAACAAAACCACTCCTGGATTTGGAAATCTCTGGCTCAACCTATAAGCAAGATAAATAAACTCATCTTTTGGGATGTTAACAAAGGTACTAAGGTTAATATATGGACCGACTATTGGATTCCCAACCATGCTCCCCCGATAACGAATTTTAATAATTGCCCCTTTGATAAGGTTGCAGATTTGATTGTGAACGATATGTGGAACATTGATATGCTGGATGCTTACTTCACAGAGAACATTCGAAATGCTATTCTTAGCATTAATTTGCACCCTCAGGCGGATGATGCCATGATTTGGACGTTGAACAAATCTGGAAATTTTACTATTAAATCGATGTACTCGCACTTACGTTTAGATGGCTTTAACTATGAAGAAACCAATTGAAAATTTATTTGGAATATTCAAACCATCCCGAGGATAAAACTATTCCTCTTGAAATGCTGCACAAACAGTCTACCGGTCAGAGACAAAATAGGGCAATTCATTGGTAATAACTATAAGTGCTCGTTCTGTGAGGACTGTGAATCTTTATCGCATCTGATGCTGCATTGTAACTTTGCTCGAGCTATTTGGCTCCACTTTAATATTAGAACTAGCAACTTCTCGACTGTGCTAGATTGGATTCTATACTGGAAGACGTTAGAAGAAACCAGAATCACAATGATGGGTAAAATTATGTGGTTCATCTGGAAAGCAAGATGCGAGAAAAGCTTTGGCAATAAAGACTATACACCACTACAAGTGGTTCATATGATTCAGAGTTTCGTCACTAATACACAGGAAGCAAAACCGCCCACTATGAAATCCAAGCAATCAAAATGGAGTCCTCCTACACCACCTTTCCTCAAAATCAATGTGGATGCCTCGTTCACGAGTTATGCAGAACCCGCTGGAATTGGCAGCATCATCCATGACGAGAATGGGGAATTCATAATAGCATTGGCCGACACCATCAGAGGACAGACTGCAGAGGAGTGTGAATGTATAGCGATTCTCAAGGCCATCCACTGGGCAGCGGATCTCAATATATCCCACCTTCAGATTGAAAGTGACAACCTCAACCTCATCTCTCAACTCCGGGACAAGAGACAAGATATTCAATGGCAATCGAAGAAACACAGGGAAGGCATAAGATCTATCAGCAAAAGCTTCGATCAAATCCAATTCCTTTATAACCCTCGATCGACAAATATTCAAGCGGATCATTTGGTCAAATGAGGCAGAAGAAATAAAGTTAGACGTATATGGAACTCTAGAGAGGCTATGAGGAGGGATCTGGAAGTGTAATTTTACTGGTTTTTTTTTTGTTTGTTGTTCTTGTTTTATTCAACAAAAAAAAAAACAAAATGGATTGACCTAGCAATGGGTCATCGATATATTATTTAATGATGTTTCATGGCAGCTATGTGCTTATTCCGTCCTATGATGTACCCACGTCATGTGATATACTAAATCTAGCGATCTCAACGGGATGATTGTGGGACAGGTCACACCTTTCCCAATTCCGCCCCATTCGTAAACGAGTTTTATCATCCCCGTCTCAGTTATTAATCAAGGTAGGTACTTAGGTGTCGTTTGACAACGAAAAGTAAAAGTTCTTTTGCTTGTAGTATAAGTTTTTTTGCTTTGAAAAAGTAAAAATTATCAAAAGTACGTTTGGCAAAAACATTACTTACAAGTAAAAAGTCAAAAAGTTAGTTTGGTAATGTAATTTACTTTTCTAGTTTCTTTGTTCTCATAAAGATACTTGATTTCAATTAAATGTGTTTATGATTTTCATGATTACTCTTTTGGAAGAGGCGGTGGTGATATTGGTGGTAGTGGTGGAGCCTTTGAGATATGGTGATGGAAATGGCGGTGGTTATGATGTGATTGAGGTGTAGTAGTGGTGGTAGTGGAGGTACGATGATGGGGATATGGTGGTGGTGGAGGTATGATTGGGGTGGCGACGGTGGTTGAGAAACAGTAGTGGTCATGGTGGTGGTTGAGGTGTGGTGGTGGTGGTGGTGGTTGAGATACAGTGGTGTTGGAGGTTTGATGTGTGCTGGTGGTGAAGGTGTATAGTGGTGGTTGATGGTGTGGTACAACAGTGTGCTGGTGGAGCAGAAATAAATAAAGAAATTTTTTTGGTAAAGTAAGATTCGTGCATATGCTTAAGAAAAATTGCTTAACTTTGAAGTCAAAAGCTGAAAATATGAACTTCAAACGAAAGTCATGTTTTAACTTAAGTGAAGTTAGAAATTTTCACGTTACCAAATTAACTTTTTTAAATTTCTACTTAAATAAGTAAAAAAGTAACTTATTTTAGTGTGTCAAACGACACCTTAATTACCATACCAACCCCAATTAAAAGTAGCTTAACCTTTGCCGCCCACCCCCGTTTAATATGAAACGGGTCGACTCGAGTCGAATCCAAACAACACTCTATAAGAGTCTCCAGTTTTTTTGGAACATAACTATAGATATAATATATATAAGATACGTAATCGGATAGGGATGGGTTTTACTATCTAATCCTAAACCCACCCCAAACCGATGATAGTATTTATTCTCATCCCATGGCCGACCCGTTTATCAAATGGGTTGGTAAAACCCGTCCCATCAGGGGCAGGTTTGTGCAAAAATCCATTGTGTTCAGATCGAATTACCACCCATAACTAAATCGTTGAAAAAAGAAAAAGACATTCTTTTTGCATAAACATAACATTACCTTGAGCCAACCATTAATTAAAGCATTCCAAATCGTCGAACAACTTTTGCGCTAAAACCCAAAATCTCATAATCTGAGATTGAATCTGTTTAGCTTAAAATAAGATAAAGTTTGATGTGAGAAAGGATAAGGGCATCTGGTTTATGATCGTACTTTAGCTTTTTAGTGGTTTTGATGATCTTCCCGGCACCTATTCTCGGTTAGGGTAGAGAGAGAGTATCGAAATCAGATGAAGATGATAACAAGGTTGCTGAAGATGGTGACTGGGTTGTTAAGGAAGATGAAGTAAGAATAAGAAACCTTTTTCCGACGAATAACACTTCCGCCAAGGAGAGAGAAGCGAGAATTTTCTTTTCTGGAAAAATGAGAGGAATGAGAGGAAGGTGTTGCATAAATAAGCGAATATATATATATATATATATATATATATAAAGGTATAAAGGGTACTAAGATAAAAAGGGAATGATTAGAGGTGGGATAAACAACTTAGAGATCCAAAATTGGAATCGACTCTTATTAATTATTAAAAATTGGGCTTTTGATCCTATTATTAAGTTGAGTGGGTTTATTTTAGTATTTGACAGGGCCGACCCAGGCTCAAAGCGAGCAATGGGCCACTAAATTTTGGGGACCACATTTGTGAGGGCGCCTGTAAGAGATCTTACTAGCTAAATGTTTTCAAATTGGCCCAACCCGTAACGAGCATGAGAGCGCAAACGTTCAAATTACCCTCGTTGTATTCTTCTTGTTCTTTCAAACAAATGGGCCCACCAAAATTACACAACCTTTTGAATGTGATACATGTCTAAACTTAAAGAAGTAGTTACTTTGGTCTTAAACTAGACATGTCTAAGGTTTTTGACCGGATAGAATGGTCCTTTTTATTTGATATTTTCAAGTAGTTAAATTTCCCATTTCAATGGTGTAAGCTTATCGAAGCTTGTATTTCGACTCCATCATCAACCATCCTTATTAATGGTAGACCAGGTCCAACATATTATCCGTCTCGAGCGTTACGGCAAGGTGACCCTTGTCTCCTTTTCTGTTCATTCTAGCAATGGAAGGTCTTAGCCGTCTTCTATCTACGGCTGCACTAGATACATCTTTCACGGGATTCCTTATGAAATCGTCGAATTTAGCTATTCATCATCTTTTATTTGCAGATGACTGCATCATTTGTGGGAAGAATACCTTTGATGATATCCACAAACTTAAAAATATTCTCTCTTCTTTCTGTTCCTCCTCGAGACAGATGATAAGGTTTGGCAAATCTAGTATTTTTTTCTCGAATAATACTCATCCAAAATTCAGAAGATTTATTGCACGTAGGCTCAAAGTCACATCTAATCAGTCCATTGATAAGTACTTGGGAGTTCAACTTCATATTGGCAAAAAGAAAATTTCAGTATTCTCACAACTTATAGACTCTATACGTTCCAAACTCTCTCAGTGACAAAATAATTTTCTGTCTCAGGCTGGCCGCTCTATTGTCTTATCTACAATAGTAGCGGTTGTCCCCCGGTACCAGATGCAATGTTTTGCGGTACCCAAGGGCATTTGCAAACGCATCGAGATCTCACAAAGATCTTTTTGGTGGGAAAACACAAAAACTATTCACTATAAGAATTGGAAATCTATTTGTTCCTCTAAGACTACTAGTGGTCTAGGTTTTCGTAAGCCCTATTTCGAGAACCGAGCTTTCCTAGGAAAACTAGCTTGGGGATTTAAAACTGAACTGTCTTTCCTTTGGGTTCAAGTTCTTAAATCTAAATATCGTATTAAAGATAATAGTAGTCACAGGGCAAAAGCACATCACTCTTGGATTTGGAAAAACATTTCAAAATCTTTTGATATTATTGATAATAATTACATTTGGGAAATTCATGATGGTAGGAGAGTTAATATCTGGTCGGATTCATGGATTCCAAACGTTTCTCCACCGCTTTGCAATACCAAAAATTCTCCATTATCTAATGTCTCCCAGCTTATTACGGAAGGCTCTTGGAATTGACAGATTTTTCACGATCATTTGGATCCTATGATAGTCAATTATATTATTAATATTACCAAACATCATTATGGTCCCGATCATGAAATGGAATCTTACAACGAATGGTAAGTTTACAATTGCATCTCTTTATAATCAAATCATGAAAAGTATATCACCGAATACCATCAAGGTAAAGTGGCATTTCATATGGCATCCGGATGTGATTCCTAAAATTAAATTATTTTTATGAAAATGTTGCACAGATTCATTGCCGGTTTTTCGTAAAATTGGGAGTTTCATTAAAAATTCAAATATATGTCAAATTTGTGAAACACACATTGAAACTATTGAACATGCACTATTACATTGTGACAATGCTTGAAGGGTATGGTTTTATTTTAACATTCATTCAGAAAACATTATATCCATCTCCGAATGGATCACTACATGGAAAACAAATTGAAAGGAAATAATATACCTCTTATGCAATTGTACTCAATAATTCTCTGAAATATTTGGAAAGCAAGATGCATGACTCAATTTCAACATACTAACATAGTAATTTAGAAAACAATTGATACAATTCAATTTTATCCAAAACCTGGTATTACTAAGTATCACGATATAACACATCCGGTTTATAAATTATTAGATCAATGGCAACCACCACCTCAGGATCATTATAAAATTAATGTTGATGCGGCATTTCTAAATTACATCAAACCTGTAGGTATCAGAATGGTGATACGGAATCATAATTCTAGTACTCTCAACTTTCGTTTTATCAGCTCCAGAGCACGCAAAAGTGAAAGAAGGGGAAGCTAAAGCCATTTTAGAAGCCATGAAGTGAGCTCGTACGTTGGAGCTTGACAACATCATCATTGAAGGAGATAACCAAACTCTTATCACACAATTAACTCAAAGCAAATCCAATTTGCCCTGGACTTCTCAGGCGGTGATGCATGGCAGAAATAGAAAATTTGAGGACATGCTTCAACAATATAACTTTCATGCACTGCAATCGAAAGCTTAATTGGTTCGCACATCAGCTGGCAAAATCAACTCTGCAGGGGTCATGTTCATAGTTGTGGGTTCTTGTTGTTTCCCTGTTCACCAAAAAAAAAGAAATCTCCCCTTCTTATCTCTCATCTCTCTGCATTTTTTTTTTGTACTTGAATTATTATTAGTTACAATATTAATTATTATTTTGGATTCAACAAAAAAGAAATATAATGTTTTAGAGAATAACAAGCTTTACTTTTATTTTTTGACTTCATCATTAAATTATTTCAATACCATAATGTTATATATAATATTGTTATTATAGTTTGAATTTCTCTTATTAATTTTTTCATGTTTGTATGTACAATTAATTTAAATATTTATTTTGTTGGTTCCCATCATTTTTTGTCCTACTGAAGTTATGTCAAACTGAGTGTTGCCAAAAAACTAGAATTTTTCAACCTTTCCAAATATTACACCTCTTTAGAAACACTCAGTTTCTTCTCATCAATGGTGGTCGAGAATTTTGTCCCTGTGCCGAACAATTTTGCGGTCTTTTCTCCAAAAATGTAAAACGTAAAACTGTTTTTATACGTAATGTAGTTAATGAAAGTTCAAAATAATTTAAATTAGATACACTTTATGTTACCCTAGACGAATTTAAATTACCATCTTTGTTATGAGACATCTCCTTCAAATCTAATCTGAAATCTCAAACTAAATGTTTTAAGAAGTCACTCTAGGACAATGATTAAGCCATTACTAAATTAATCTTGAAATCCAAAGACAAAATCGTCGAAATATTTTCTGGTCCCATTTTAACATTGCAAAAAAATGCACACTTGACTGTTGGTTAACTATTACGATGAATCCAACTAGGATTAAATTGGTAAAATAACTTATTATGTATGCATTTTTGAATGATGGGAAAGATGTTTAGTTTGTACATAGATTCTGTATGATGGATTACGGGTCGACGTAGGTTCATGAGGTCCTAAGGTGAAATTTAAATTACACATAATACAAGGGGCCTCATTTCTAGACTTCGCTTCGCGCCACCTAAAAGTCAGGCCGACCCTGGTATCTGGGTTCATTTTTTAGGTTTTTTCTCATATTTTCCCTTAAAAATCGAGGATTTCAAATTTAAAATCCTTAGGGAGGAGGTAGTGGATAAGGACATTGGGGGACATTTTCATGCCCCCCAATATCCGTATTATTGGTTGGGGACATTTCAAATGTCTCCAAATGTCCATTTTATTGGTTGGAGACATTTCAAATGTCTTCAAATGTTTATGTTATTCGTTTGTGACATTTCAAATGTCTCCAAATGTCCGTGTTATTCATTTTGGACATGAAATTCAAAACAAATTTGTTTTGGAGACATTTTAGTGTAAATTTGGATAGCTTTTGGAGAAAAAATGTTTCCCAAAATATTGAAGACATTTGAGGACACTTGGGGACATTTCAGTACAGAAGATAATAAAAATAATTATTATTATCAAATTAGATTAATAATATATAATAAATGATATATAACAATAAAATATTTATTATAGTAATAATAATAATATTATTATTATGATATTATTATATTATTATATTATTATATTATTATAATGTTATCTTATTATTTGATTACAGTATTTTTGTATAACTATTATATTATATTATTACTATAATATTATCTTATTATTATATTATATTATATTAATATATTATATTAATATATTATTATACTATATTAAATAATAAATATTTACCAACTGTCCATCAATGTCCACAGATATCGACGGATGTCTACGAAAATCGAAAATATATATTTGAAATATTAATTAAATTCTTTTATTTCATGTGGTAAGACAGTAATAATATTAAAATAATAAACATCAACTAAATGGCTATCAATGTCCACAGATATTCATGGATGTCTACGAAAGTCGAAAAATATATTTTCGAAATAGTAGTACAATTATATTTTTTCATGTGATTAGACAATAATGATAATATTAAAATGATAAATGTCCACCAATTGCCTATCAATGTCCTCAGATATCTACAGATGTCCACAAAAATCGAAAAATATATTCTTGAAATATGAGTACAAATAATAAATGTCTACCAATTGTCCTTCAATGATGAGATAATAATAATAATAATAATAATAATAATAATAATAATAATAATAATAATAATAATAATAATAATAATAATAATAATAATTAATAATAATAATAATAATAATAACAATATCAACTACACATTTTGTCCTTCGATTCAATATGTTGAAATGTCCCCAAGACATTTTGTCCATGAATAAAATGTCTTAAAATGTCTCCAAGACATTACGGACAAATGTCCCAAAATGTCTGAAAATGTCTTGAAATGTCTACGGAACATTTTGTCTCTGAGTTCCCCACAATGTCCTGATCCACTACCATCCCCTTAGTCTTTAAGATAATAAAGCAAAAGTTATCTCTCCTTTCTCTAAGGGCAAATCCAGTGTATGGGGGTTGGGTTCCCAAAATTCAAATTTTGGGAAACCCCCATACATGGTCGCCCAACCCGGGAGCCCCGAGGTTGGGCTCCCGGTGGGGCTGGGAGGCTCCCAGCCTCAAAATATGGTCGTTGGGACCCCACATCTTTTTATTTTTTTTTTTAAACTGATTTTTTTTTAATCTTCTTAAAATGTTTTGAACTACTTTTTTTTTTCTCTTTTTGAAATTATCTATCTTGGACAATATCACATTTTAATTTATAGTTGAAATCTAATAATTCATAACCGCAATCTAAAATCAAAATTTCGCACACGTACTTCGCGCACGTACATTATTTGGATGTGGGAGCCTGACGTTGGAATTGAGCCCCAACCCCAGCCCCAGCCCCAGCCCCAGGGACTCCCAAAATTCAGGGGCAGCCCTAGCCCCACATTGGACTTGCCCTAATGTGTATGGTTCCCCAACCACAATAACTAAGTCCCTAGTAACAATACCTAGCTTCCGTTATGAATGGCAATTTAAAAACCTTCTCCTCTTCCCGGTCATTCATATTTTCGGCCAAATCTCTTTAAATCTTTTTAATCTCCGAAATTTAGGGCTAGGGTTTTTCGTTTGTACTTAACGTAATTTCAGTATTGATTTTCACATAAGTAAAAAGTACATCAATTTATTATCCTAAATCTAATAGGAGAAGATTTTCATTCCTTATTTTCAGAAGATTTAGGGTTTGCAGATTGCTATTTATATACTAGGGTTTTAGGAGAAGAAAACAAAGAAGAAAAAAGTATTAATACAGTACAAAGATGAAATCTTCTTCTTCTTCTTTAATGTCAAATGGGTCTCAAGAATCTTCATCCCAGTCAACTTGTGAACTGGTTAAAGTTTCTAGTGAAGTGGTTAAAGTTTCTCATGAATTCATTATAAAAGGGTATTCTCATCTTAAAAGCAGAATGGCTCCTCAGGATTCAATATCAAGTGATAAATTCCAAGTTGGAGGCTACGATTGGAGGATGATATTTCATCCAGCTTATAAGAATCCGAAGAACAGATTGACATATGTATCGGTATTCTTATGGTTGGAAAGCCACATTGATGGCGTTGAGGCTTCTGTTGAGTTCTCGCTGAGAGATCAAAGCGAGACAGGAAAACATAAAGTTGTAAATTTTACTAGTTCTTTCGACTCAACGTCAATGAAGTGGTATGATTTTCTCTAACAAACAACTTATGGCAGAGATTTCTCATTACAGATGTTAGTCATGAGTTATGTTTTTACTATTTTGTTGTAGGAATTATGTTTGTCATGTTATAGATAAGTCTTATGTACCATACATTGTGTCCTTCCTGTCCGAAGATTAAGTACTTTATATTAGATTCATTGACACGTCAGTAATGTTCTCATCGATATGTATTGATATAACAGTACAAATAGTTATTATGTTTGTCATGTTTTATTTAATTATTTGGTTAGAGACTATCTTTGATGGTTGCAATCATGAATTATTAGGTTGACTAAGTAATACAATGTTTTATTAATGAATGAATTTCTTCTCGAACTGCTTTTCAGGGGATCTCCAACTTTCATTGACAGGATAACTCTCGAGAACTCAGGTTTTCTCAAGGCTGATTGTCTTGTCATTAGATGCACCTTAGAACTAGTCAGAAAGCCCCAAAGAGTTCAAATGCCTCCACAAGATATGAACCAGAGTCTCAGAGAGTTGATGGAATCAGGTATCGGTACTGATATTGTATTTGAGGTTGGGGAAGAAACATTCAAAGCCCATAAATTGATACTTGCTGTTCGCTCACCGGTATTTAGAGCCCAATTTTTTGGACAAATTGGAAACAAAGACATGGATAAAGTTTTAATAAAGGAGGTTGAACCTTCTGTTTTCAAGGTAATCTTTTATTCTTTTTGACAAACTTTAATACGTTCATATCCTCAACTACATTATTTGCTGCTTAAATATGCATGAATTATTGAATGAACTAGTTAAATGTTACTTTCTTAGATACTCTATTTATTTGTATGCATAACCGATTCTTCGAACCCTTTTCCGGTGGGTTCCAGAATTATGTCAATTAACCCACTTACTTTATAAAAGTTTACATGAGTAGTTACTAGTTAACTTATTTCAACGAAAAAAAAATTACTAGTTAACTGCAGTATATATATAAATATATATATATATATCAAAGAGATCATATTTTGGTTTGACAAAAAGTCCAAAACGTATTGCAACAGAAAATAACGTATGAAAGGGATATCTCTCGCGTACCCCATACTCCCGCGGTAGCATGTCACTTTCTGGTACCGCGTGTCCGAAAAATTAGGTTGCTAGGTTACAATTGAACCTGCTAGATTATGGAAAATTGGGAATGAACCAATTCTTTACCTTGTCAACATTGGATATGTTGATAGGGTACCTCCTTGGTCAGCTGTTTTTGGTTACAGTAAGTTTTGGACCATTTGGTTACTATATACTCTTTTGATGCATGTAGAAAATGAAATTTTATGTTATATTGCAGGCCATGCTCATATTTATGTACTCGGACGAGCTTCCTCTTTCCACCCCGTCAAAAGTGGTACATAATCTTTTATCTGCTGCAGATCGGTTTGACTTGAATAGATTGAAATTCTTGTGTGAGTCGAGAGTACGTAAAGAAATTACCACAAACACAGTGACAACAATACTACTTTTAGCAGAAAACCATCATTGTTCTAATCTTAAGAATTTCTGTCTACAATTTGTTGCTGAACCAGGAAATTTGGGAGGTGGGTTTCATCGGTAGAAGCTAAGTAATGTTGATAAATGATAAGATTAGCCTTCACATATTAAGTTTTTGTCAATTGAGTTTTAAGTTACTATTTGTTAAATTTCTTATATTTTATGTGCAGAGGTGATGAAATCTGAAGGATATGAATATTTGAAAACGAGTAGTCCCTTGTTGGCGTTGGAGCTTATGGAATTTGTTTGTAGACTTAAGTGTTGACTCCCATAATGACGACTCGTGGAAAAAGCGTAACTTTTTTTTTTTTGTTGTTGAAAGGGGAAAAGCGTAATTCAAAATAATAGAATTGAGTTCCAAAGGGTGAATTTTATTTCGAAATCAAAATTGAAGATCTTTCAAGTTAAAGTGAGATGTGACACTAAGTAATGTTCAAAATAAACAAATAACTAAATAGTATTGAGTTAGGGCAAAGTGTTTACATCTCTCAAATTTAAGTATCTAAATACAATATAAAAATGATAAACCTCCAAGTTTTCTCTTACAGAGTTACTATTCTTCTTCTTTTTCTGAAGGGAGATTCTGACATACACCCCCAGTATTGAATGAATATTTGGACTACAACCCCGTCTTCTGAAAACCTTTGATTTACACCCTCAGGTGGACGGAAACCGTCAATTCGGTGTTAAGATGAGAGGGTGTAACACACGCGCGACCATGACGGTTTTTCCCTTTCTAATAAGACGGATCTTTGCATCACTTAATATCCAACGATTGGAACAAAACCTTATATTTAATATGGTTGCGTCGCAACTTTTTCCCCAAATTTTTTTGAACTGCCCAACCCTCTTCTTCTCCTACTTTCTTCCATTAATCATAAGATCACTCTTCTAGAGAAAGCTTCGATGCTTAGTCTGCCCAGGAGATAAGTGATCAACTTTAACTAGGATATTTACTAATATTGGTCTATGTCCATGTTTCATTATTGGCTACAAAAAACTTGTCCGGAAAAGATGGATCTCTTGTTAATATGATCAAGCCTCTAATGGATAAAAATGAACATATCACCACAAAGAGTTTCAGATTGGACCCTAATCAAGGTGTCAAAACACGATTTCTAGTGGAACTCATCCACCTTAGTAGTGCATCTCCCAAACTCTATTCCTTGTTCAAGACTTCTCTCTCTCTCTAAATCATTTTCAATTACCATTAACAGGTTTCTATTCATTCACTCTCCCTCTCTCTATAAAACTCATTGTTCAATCAATTGAAGACTAATTACATTGTTATATTTGTTCCATCTTTAGTTCCAAGTTAATATATCCATCAATTTTAGTTATGGTTTCTGAAATAGAAATGTGATTAGGCAGTTGGGTAAATCAACTTATAAGAGCTGTAAATGTTGATCCTCTGGTTATCAGTCGATAAGTTGATTTGTCTCTGTCTTGTATTGGTTAAGACAGAGTTTCCTTTCTCTAATTTGTAGAGAGATAGACTGTAAGCGAATAATGATTTATCAGTATTTCTTCTTTCGGATTAACCGAGTTAGACAAACGTTAATGTAGTCGAGGCGAAAATAAATTCTCTTTCCTTAAGACATTTTACACCCCCGTAACAGTACTAGACGTTAGGGTGTATGCCTTCGGGATACAACGAATTTCCTTTCAAAATTTTAAGATGGTACTTCTATATTTTGAAAGCGGACGAACCTTCGTAAGTATTATGAGCTCTTGGATTTATGCAAATGATCTTCTAAACGCTTTAAAATTCACTCGAAACTTCTTTCTTCCTTTTTCTTCTAGATATTCTAGGCAAACTAGAAACCTCTAATTGTTAGAAGAGAAGATAACAGAAGAAGAGAATGAATTGATGGAAAAAGGTGAAAGTGTCCCTCAACCCTCAAATGATGAATAACTTGTTTCAATTGGTGGCGTGACCCCGACATAATGTCCCTCAACCCTCAAATGAGTTAGTTCCTTTTGGCCCTCTAAAGATGACGAATTCATCAAAATACCCTTCTTTTTCTTATTTTCTCCGTCCTCTCTATCCTACTCTTTGATTTGACCTTCTCTAAGAAAGGCGGCAGACAGTTGGTCAGCCCCTGCCAGCCACCAAACATAAAGACACGAAGTACTGTATATTTTTTTCCTTTCCTCTTCCCAACATAACTACCAGACTCTTATTTATTCTCTCACTTCGTTTCCCGCTCTCAGAAATAGCTTTTATTTATTTGGGTTATTTCCCAAATGGCCCCCACCTTTGTGACCAGCTTCCTGCCTGGCCCCCTACTTTAGCAATAATTTTCGTATGGCCCCCTTTTTTCCGTTATCTTTAACATTGCGTTACTCTCTCTCCTCCATCTCATTTTCTCTCTCTGCCACATCATCTTAGCACGACACATCATCATCTTCTCCGTCAGGGTCGTCGGCCGGCCAAATTTCCGGCCGACGACCTTCAAATTTTTTTTTTCTCTCTTTTTTAAAATTCTCTCCTCTCTCTCTCTAAACCCCGGCGAAGGGGGTTTCCCTTTGCCGGAGGGTCTGTTCGATCAAGGTCTGTTCGTGATGAACATAAGAGAATTTAAAAAAAAAAAAAAAAAAATTTTAGAGAGAGAAAAAAATTTGAAGGTCGCCGGTCGACGACCCCTGCCGGAGAAGATGATGATGTGTCATGCTAAGATGATGTGGCAGAGAGAGAAAATGAGACGGAGGAGAGAGAGTAACGGAATGTTAAAGATAACGGAAAAAGGGGCCATACGGGAATTATTGCTAAAGTAGGGGGCCAGGCAGGAAGCTGGTCACAAAGTTGGGGGCCAGGCAGGAAATAACCCTATTTATTTTCTAGATGGAATTTTGGTTTTTCGTATAATAATTGATCAGGACTTTGGATTTAAAGCAATTGGAATTCTTCATTTTCAATCATCAATTCTAAAAATCAATTCACTTCAGATATGCAAATTCATGATTTCTTGTTTTATTTTTTGAAATTGAAGGATTGAGTTTCTCGATTTCGGGAAGATCTTATATCGGTCAAGTGAATGTCGCCCTCAATAGAGGTTTGTTGCTGTATCTAGTTTCGATGCCTTAAAATCAAGTTCCTTCAAATACCAACTTGATTAGTCAAATCTGAAGTGATTTTGACTTTGATCTTTCCCTAAATGAATGAACCATTTCAGATGCACAAAGGAAGGAGATGGATAAATATGGAATTTTCAAACCTTAAACAAGATAACACAAGAGGTTTGCAAGAGGCATGAGATTAATGGTGAAAAAAGTTGATAAAACCTTGTCGATTAATGGTGAAAAAAAGTTGTGGATGATCTTCAGTTTGCAAGAGGCATGAGATTTAGAGACTTTTGGAGATTAATTCACAGATAACAACTAAGTTGATAAAACCAAAACCACTGCATATAACAAATAAATTGTTGAAAAAATATCAGAAAAGAAAACGAATTGGCCTAGCCTGTTGTCTACATGTTAACGACAGAAAAGAAGAAGACATCCTTGACCTAGAGACTGGTAAGGTGGTCTCAATTATTCTCCGAAAAGGACTGGTCCTCCTATCACCAGCAAGTTCACCGTAGTTTCTGTCCCGACCACTTTCACAAATGGTTCTTTTCTGCAGCAATATATGATCAAGATCTTCCAACTCTATACTCGTGAATAACTTCTTTCGGCGCCTTCGAGTAAGAACATCATCAAGACCTCGAATAAATAGCTTTACCTTTTCTGCTATCGATTCTACAAAGCAATGTTGAATAACAAGTTTTATATATTCTTCTCTATTCATACTATACACAACCATTGTGCTGCCTTCGGGACACAACTCCACTACTTTTCTGGACCCAGACTCATCTACTTGTTCAGTTTCCCACACAAAGGTTAATCCCAAACCATCCGAATCTATCAACTTAGTATCCATACCAAGAATATCTTTGCAGCTTCTATACATATATGGATCGGCATCACGTATATCTTCCAAAGTTATTACTGATCCTGCTAATTGCAAGAAAAAAAAGCGATCAAATCCAATACCTATTTGCACGTGATGAATCAATGCTAAAGCGATCACTCGTCCACAAAACCTATAATATTCAAGTTGTTGAGAATCCGCTTTTGCTGCAAAACAAGAAACAATTTTGATTAGAGAGATTGACTAAGAAAACTGTCCCAAAGTTATAAAATATACCTCATAAAAAGCAATTCAGAAGTTTGTATAAACATTGAAACCGTCGTAATACCTCGACTAGGATAGAACCTCTGTGGGTCATGTGGGCATGATACAAACAAAGAATTTTGTGGACAGAATAGATGTTGACATACCAAGAGGAACCACTCATTGAGAACAACAGGACCTGCTTCAAGAGCTACCTCGTTTTTGAACTGAGGGGTGATTCCATTCCGCAACAAAATTGGGTTAGCAAGCCCAACATGCTGGAAAGAATCAACAAATAACTTTGACCTGTCAATGAGCACCTCCATCTTCTTCTTTTGGTGGTCACAACAACCATTCTCAACCAGATTCGGGAACATCATCATGATCAAATGTCTTCGAGATTCTTTATTTATCAAACTCTTATATCTAAGAAGCCATTGATGATCATCACCTCTCTTTGATCTCATAATAAGTTTATTTATTGAATCTCGGTGAGCAAACAAGCAAGAAGAGAGGTTCTTTTCTGCAGGATAATAAAGCTTAGAGATCATGTCTAATTCCTTGAGAATTGATAGATAATAAGACCACCCATGATTAAATTCACACTCAGTACATCTTACATACTCAACTCCATCATCCATATAAGTCAGGCCAAGATCAATGCTGTTCAACAAGTCACTAAAATCATCATAAATTGCTTTAATTTCCTCCACATGATATGACTCGTCCACATCCAAGGCCACCATAGAGAGAGAGTCAAGTGATAAATCATTTAATCTCAAATGTTGCTCAATATTTGTACATGTATGGAGTGTCAATATAGAGAACTCACCAATATCACTCTCAAATTGTGATTTTAACCAAGACGGAACCATACAAAAGCACGAGTCCCTGATCAACTTCATATTCCGAAGCAACTGTCTGGTGAGCTCTCTTACAAATGGGTTAATGTCACGAACTAAAGCCCCCGGTGTTAAACAAAAGTATTTCGGGAAGTTTGCTACACCGATTGATTTCATTAAAGATTCATAAGTTTGACGACAAGAGTAGTACAACAAATGTTCTGAAGTTCTTGTTGTTTTAAAATCATCACGGAGAAGATTGCAAAACAGTAAAACTACACAATAAAACCGATGTTGAATGTATATGGGAAATGATTGAATGTTAGGATAGAGAAAGAGACGAATTGATTCGTCGGCAATCTCTTTATTATTTCTAATGGGAGATTTGTATAAATAGACTAGAAAATTAGGTATTCCATAATACTCAAATATTTCTAAATGCTCTGTTTTCTTAGGATTTGTGGGTGTCATTCTTAAATAATCCTTTAGACTAGATAATAAATAGTTTCCTCTAGACCCATTATCATCATCACCACCAACACCATTAGCGAGACATGAAATAGAGGAAGTCAAATTTCTAAGGACTCTAACTGCTCGCTTATGGTACTTCTTTCTGAAAAGGTAGTTCTCAAAATATGAACTTGATTCTGAAGGAGGTAAGAATTCCATCCCTCACAAAATTATACCCCTTCCTCACTATGTTATAAAGAAAAAAGATCAAATTTTTATTCTAAATCAAAACCTAAATAAACCCTAAATCGGTGTTTCACACGGATTGGTGGGATTCAAGAAGCACAGTTACCACAATTGTTTGATATTCTTCTTACCTTCACTGCTTAGATTCCTTCTTCTCTCCCTCTACTAATCTTCTTCTATTTCACAATGGAGAATACTACAACTCTCTCCCTGTAAGTTTTGAAGCCCTTTCGTCCGTTTCTCCATTACCCTCGAGGACTACGCTTTTTAGAAGTTTCTTTTTAATTCCAATTCGGACCCTAATAAACTCCAATAAAAAAATGGCCCCATAAAGATGACCAGCTTCCATTTTGACCCACTATTTTATATTTTTGTCAGTCAACTTTAACTGATGATTAACTTTTACGTTTCCATCCCTCACTTCAAAAAACTCGCTCTTTCTCCTTCTTCACTTCAAAAATCTTTCTTCTTCCTCTTTTTTCGTTCTTGTCACCATTGTCCTAAACTCTTCATGGACTACATCTTTTAGAGGGTATTTATTATTATTATTATTATTATTATTAAAAAGAGGCGAAAAAGTTTACACGTGATGAGTGTTGAGCGTTACTTAGATTACTTTTTTTTAGGACCACCATTTTGAGAAAACATTCACAAGTTTATGAGAGAATTCAATCACATACATTTCAAAGTCAGGGGTAATCCATCAGGTATTTCAAAGTCCGCAAATTTTCAAAACATTCCATCCCAAGTATTTTATAGTCTTCAAAGGTTCAACGCATGCAATCACATATATTTTAAAGTCTTTTAAGGTTCAAGGTATGCAATCACAGATATTTTAAAGTTTGTGAATATCCGACACATTCACTCACAAACACTTCAAAGTTCACGACTGCCCGAAATAATCACAAGTCCATGAACTTTGGTGGATTTGAACTTCCATTAGGCATTTTAGGCATTTTATGGATTAATGTAAAAAGAGAGTCATATTGTCTACCAAAAAACATGTGACATTTAGGGGCATTTTGATAGATTCTCGTGTTATATAGTGATATGTAATTGAATTATCTTACTACATAATAAATATCATTATTAATATTTAGTTATTACTATTACTAGTATTAATTATCTACTATTAAATTGCTTTCCTGATTGAGAAAGAGAAATATCCCAAATTTTTATTTCTTTGAAAATAGTTCACGTAATGTAATACCTTTTACTATTATGTTACTCCCTCCGTCCCAAATTAAGAGTCCACTATTCCTTTTTTGGATGTCCCAAATTAAGAGTCCCATTCCTAATATATCATATAAAATTCCTTACTTTTCCATGAATACCCTTTCTTTGGTACTTTTAATATATGGTCCATTAATTCAGCTAATTAAGATATTTGACATTTTCCAATGTAAAAGTTAGTTTTTCTTTGGAATCTTTCAATTACTTTAAGAAAAGTTAATTACTTCAAGAAAAGTTACATGTATTTCTAGAATGAAAATTATAATCCTTGTATTGCTTCAAGAAAAGTTGTCAAATAAATAAGAGTAAACTTGGAAGAAGAAAAAATATGAAAATAAGTTGGATTACCAATATGGGACTCTTAATTTGGGACGGAGGGAGTACTTGAAATGCTTATTAATTTCGGGATTGATACCTCTTTCTAAATTAAAATCAAAGTAACAATGAAACAATAATAATAATAATAATAATAATAATAATAATAATAATAATAAAGTGAAGGATTTGAAAAAATTTAAGGTCAAGTTAGTCCACAAAATTTGGTCAGGCATTTCTCTCGTTGAAATTTAGGTTAGTACATATATACTCGCAGTGAAGAAAAAGTTAGCAGAAATATTCGGTCGATGTTTTGGGGAAATGAGAATATGTTCCTAAGAGAGTTTTGGGTGGAAACAAAATATTTTTGTTTCCTCCACACACTACCCACTTTTCCTATTTTTGTTTTCTTCCCCCATCTTCATTCTCACTAGCATCAATTTCGGCAACCATTAACACCGTCGACCATTTTCATTTGAAACGACACTTAAGAGACTTGATTTGAGATGTGGACAGAAGAATTATTGATTTTGAAAACAATCAATTAACCAAAATTTCGAAAACTCCTTTTGTTGTTAAATATTAGTTAAAAGCTTTCAATTAAGGAGCTTTTTTTATTGAACAGAAATATCATTTAATAGCGAAGAGTAAATATAACTTTGAAATGAAATTAAGAATGTATTTCCAAAATCTAATGCCCTGTTTCTTCCTGGCCTATTTTGCTAGCTTGACTACTGGGTTATTCTGTGATCTATAGATGTAAGAGAACTTGATGATGTTGAACTGGGGAATGAGATTCTTGACTTGTTGAATATGATTTATCGATTTCCATTATATCATTTTTTTGTTCGGATTGTGCAAGTGTTGGATCAAACTTTAAATATCGCTTTCTATAATAATATGCTTGTAGCCATTTGCCGCCGCCCACGGGACACCGAATAAAATAGTTTTTGCTTCACCTTCTTAACTGATTCGAGCTCTGAGTGTTGTTACTTTGGCTTCTACGAATTGATCATGATGATTATGGATGATAAAGTTAATACTAATAATACTTTTAGTATCAGTAAATGATGCATCCATATTAATTTTGAGATATGGATATTTAGGAGGGGTCCATTTTGTCATCCGTAACTGTTTGGTTATAATATTGATAAGCCCAAAATGGGTTTATACCCGAAAATATACGGGGCCAAGTAATAATAAATCTGGGAGTCTGAAATCGATCATCAAAGATAAACAATTTTGCTTTAAATCTTAAATCAACACCGCCATTCATAAAATTGATTTTGTTTTGAAAATGATTTTAATAAGAAAACAATAATAGAGTAAATAAGAATGAAAATAATATGAGAAAAGATCTAGGATTTTCGATTCCACCACATACATTCACAGTTCCTAAAGCATGCAATTAATTAACTAAACCCTATTTTTCATTATAACTCGAAATCTAATATAATAGACTATTTAAATTTCGGAAGATATTCTTGATAAGCTCATTTCATAATCATATATTTCTAATTGACTATCATATAAAGACTATTCTCTTTAACTATTATCCATGATCTAACAAGCATATTTCATCTAACAACTTAACGAAAGTATGAGATATCTAATTATGAAGCATGAACAATGAGAATAAGATAAAATCAAAATGGAAAGACAATTAATAAACATTAAAGCTCAATTAAAGGATTCAATCAATCAATAACACATCTAAAGAAAGATCAAATATGGTTTCCTCTACAATCCTAGATATGAAATTAACTACTCAGTGAATTTAAAGACATATTGACTAATGAAACAACATACATGGAAATAAATGAGACAAAGAAAGAGAAGTCACCAAATGAATCTAATCTTTGTCCCAAATAAGCTCCAAACAGTCTCCAAATTATGCTCCAATCTCCAAGTGCTATATCCTTGTAATTGATAGATGAGAAAATGAATTTAGAAAAGAAAATGAAGAAAGGAAGAAATTGTGAGAAGAAAAAAAAAAGAATTGAAAAGAATGGTAGATCAGAAAGGAAGAAATTAGAAAGAAATTATGGTAGAATGAGTAATAGAAGAAAAAGGTGGAGGCTAGGGTTTTTGTGAAAGATATGTCCTTTCGGTCTGAAGGAATGTCTATCTAAAGGAGTGTCCTTCGACCAAGATGGTAATGAGTACAATTTGGCGAATAGGATAACGATGACCTTATCCGGAAGATCATCTAGTCCGATTGAATTGGGGATCGTAATGCATAGCTAGAAGCCAACTACGATCGTCGGATCGCTCCGGTAATCCACGACTAACATAGACCGGTCCTACAACGGGTTACACCAAAGAGTGGTGGCTTAAACGGAGAGAATTGACAAGAGGGAACTTGGCAAATAGTTGGATTAGATCCAATTAAACATGCTCAAACAGGTTCGGAAGAGTTCGGACAAAGATAAAAAGAACCGGGCCCGAAAGGGAGGCCCTGGACAAGACAAAGGGGCCGACCATATGATGTCCGGCTAGAGAATGGGTCGGACAGATAAAGCCCATTAAAGGGGCTGATCTGGCCGACCATAAAAAAGGGGGAATCCTAGATGGAAATCCCTTCCATCCAGGTTTCCCAATCAGAAAAAGGTTTCTGACATTATCTTTTCTTTGGTCCATATTGAATCCTAGTTTCAATACAATTCCAATTAGGGTTTCTCTATACATGTACTAATTAGAGAACATAAAAGGTGTGTAATTTTCTCTAGAGAAAATCAATCTCTACAACATCAAGTGGAGAAAGGATTTTAGAGAAAATACTCTCAATTTATCTATCTAGTCAAGAAGGAGTTCTTCGTCTCAACCTTCAATAAGGTCTTAGCTGACATTAAGAAGGGAGTTCAAGTCAACCTAATCGGTATCTCAAGTAGAGGAGCTACACGTTGAAGTTCTTTATCTTCTGAAAATGCGTCTGAATCTAAGTTCGAGGGAAAGCAATTAAGGTATTCTTCTTCCAATTCTAGTTCATCTTTAGTTCTTGCATGTGATCCTCGAAACTAGTGTTAGACATATTAGATGCCTGAGATTCCGCTAATAACACTAGGTGACACTAAAACCCAACATTTTGTTGTTAGAACTAAAGAAAAGAGGGAAGAAAAGGGGAGACCTTGATTGGTATTTTTAGTAGTTTAATGGTAAAAAGTGGGGAATGAGAGGGCTATTTCAGGAATTCTAGGGTTTATAAAAAACCCCAGAATTGGTTCACTAAGGACATCTGGCGGCTAGGTTTATGGTCAAGGGTAGGCTGCCATGCGTCGTCTGATGAGAGGGGTAATAAAATTAGATTTTGGCAAACCTGGCGACTAAGGTTGGGAAACTCGCGCCATTGTGCTCTGCGGCTATTGAGTATCAGTGCGGTAGTAAGAAGCAACCGTCAGATCTTTAACGCAAGGAAGCTGACGCGCGAGATTCGTTTACAGCATAGGAAAAAGTTGTGCGGGGATGGATTGAATCGGGAACCCCAAATCACGCGATTTGTTGTTTCGTGATGCAAAGTATTAAAATGGTCGCGCTTCGGTATCACGCCACGTCATTTAATCTCGTCCCACCAGTCAGAACCCTCATCGAAAGTGTCCCATTGGTCAAAATTCCTTAGACTTTAGCTAATTTGTTCGTCCGAGCTCGGATTTAACTTCTGTTTCCTCCTACAGGTTCGTCGTGGACTCTAATTTTCATCCATATACTTATATTTCTAATTTACCAGAATGTCCTTGATCCCAAATGATCAAAATTCCCTTTGTGTACCTTTCGCCTATGTTTATCCGTAAAATACACCTAATCAAGCAAACCAAACATTTTATTATAATGAAGACTCGAAATGTACTAACTTGTGTAAATTAAAAGACTTAAATGAGATATTTTCATGACCCATTAAATATTGAGGTTACTTGGAATGTGTTGGAAAGTTGGTTAATCACCTGTGAAGGAAGATTAATAGTGTTATGAAAGAAATGATCATAACGAGCTTTCCGCAAACGAAAACTCTCTGGGGAATAAAAACACTCTCTGGGGAATAAAGACATATTCATTTTCAGTCCAAAAAAGAGTTTTTTTTATTTATGCCCATAAATCTTCATCTCATTCTCTCATCCTTTCTCTCTTGCTCGTCCTCTCCTTCAACTTATAAACCCTAGTTGAAAATAACGGCGGAACCAAATAAAAAATCTAGAACTAGTTTTAATTGAAGAAGCCAAAATAACTCCAGACCCAAGAAGCTCAAACAACCCTCTACTGCAAGTCATAAGATAACATCAAAATAAATATATTAGATCATGCTATCTAAATATGAACTACTAGAAATTAAGGAAAGAAAGGGTGAATTTCTGCAAAACCTAAACAAGAAGAAGCAAAAAATCCAGAAGGGTTTCTTAACAAATCTCAACTAGAATTTAGAAGTAGTTAATGTATACATACATAGACAAAAATGAACTGGATCTGGTAAGTAAAACCTAGATATCCCAGAAACCCTAATTTTATTCAATTGAATCTTCCTTTCGAACCAATAACCTAAATCTTCGAATTGTTAATGATAAAATTTAGTCAGATCCATAAGCTATAACAACAGAATCACCACACTCAAAATCAAACAAGACTATAGGAGTTAAGATTTGATCGAAACCACCATAGTTACAACACTTAAACTAATGAAAGTTACTTTCAATGATATGAATTTGGTTCTTGGATCTGTGGAGGATCGAGCAAAGGAGTTAATACGAGAATTACAAAACATATGTGTAGCCCAATGGTCGATTAGTTAAGGAGTTTAAAATGAGAGAGATAGAGAGGACGAGCTAGAGAGAGAGAGGATGAGAGAAGGAGATGAAGATTTAGGGGCAGAAATCAAAAGAACTTTTTTTTTGACTGAAAATGAATATGTCTTTATTCTCACGAGAATTTTCTTTACTCCCCAAAGCCGCAACCTTGTATATCCTCTTCTTCTAATAAACGATTTATTTATCTCGACCCTAGCCCTTATTCAACTTCTTTTATCTATAGCCTTATTATTAGGTTTCCTCTTTCTCCCGTCCGTTTCATATAAAAAGAAAAATCTCCAATCCTTTTTATTTAAGTTCTTCGTGTTTTTTTTTGGGAGTTACTGTTTTTAATCGATTATTGGAAGAAATACATTAATTTTTCTTTAAATGTTTTACATATAAGTCATGGTTTTACGGAAAGGACTAAATGTACAAATGATTTTTAACTTAATTTATGATATGGTGTTTCACACATGATTCTAATCAAACTATGAATTTTTTATCTTTTAGTGAAGGTTAGTCATCAAGTTATAAATTAAGTCAATTTTTTTCGATGATATATCTTTGTAATTGAGTTTGATAAAGTGTTGTAAGCATATACGTAGTGTTAACTGTCACAATTGGAAAGGTAGAAGTCAATGGTTGCAAAATTAATTTGGAGATTTTCCACTCATCCAAATGGTGGTTGGGTCGTCCGTTTACTTCAAGGCTATAAATAAAGGTTATTTCCTGTTCAGTCCCCTAGTTTGTGATCAATTTTTCATCTAGTCCTCTATTTTATACTAAATTACAGATAGTCTATTTTTTATTATCCCACTAGAATGTCATCTACTTCTAATAGGTCATAAAATAAAGACTGGATGGATCTTTGCAACATTACAATTAAGGGGTGGCTTTATTTCCTTTCAAATCCTAGAGCTATCCCCCCAGTCTCGAACAAAAAAAGATGTCTGAAAAAAAAGGGGTTTCCTTGCGGTCACGGTCAGTTGACTGAGAGAGGAGTGGAGCCAATATGTTAATACGTCACAAAAGTTTAATGGCTCATAATTATAGCTAGTTCAACCAGTATTTCAGCCATAACTGAAAATGGGTTATAAAGTTTTTTTTTCTTATTCTTAATACAGGAAAAATAGATTTTTAAAGAGAAAAAAAAAGACTGAAAATGCGTAAAAAAACGCTTGGGCGAAGTCAATCTCCAGAGTTGATTCCATTTTGTCGCCCGGCTGAGAATGACGAGTCCAACCAACCTTCATCTTTGGCTCGTTCGACGTAATGGGAAAATTGTTTTTCAGCATCAGGAACATCTAAGGCTAAGTCATCTAGAGAATCTGCCACCCGCCCAAAACCTTTTGTCATCTGATTTGGAGTAAAAAGTCCTACCGAAAAGCCTTGTTCGAGCAAACCCCAGAGTCTTTCATTCTTCTTCTCGATAACTGTAACTAGTGCTTTCTTAATAACTTCATGGTGAAAAAATGGCATTCCTAGCTCTCTTATGCAGCGAAAGGCTTCTCTTAACTCCCCTCCCGAATCATATTCTTCTAAAGCATTTCCAATCTTATCTTTGACATCGTCGATTTCCCATCCAGGTTTGCTACTTCCACCTCCACCCCAACACCTAAGAATCCTCTCGCCTGAAAGACGGGCACGAAGTAATGATCGGGCCATTTGAAGAACTTTACTGCCAATTGAGTCTTGGCCCGTACACTGGCTTCCGATTTCCTCCAAATGTTGTGGAGCTAGTACTTCATCGACGACTGCTCTAGCTAAAAACATCGCAAGATCTTCTACAACAGCTGGAATATCCAAGGCAATGTCATCTGCTGACTCGACTAGCATTACAAACCCATTTGTGACAGAATCTGAAGGAAATGATAGGGAGGATAATAAGACAGAAGCCATTTCTTTTTCTCTACTTTTGCGATCCATTGCTGTAGTTATAAGCTTCTTCACGAAAATTGCGTTCAGTTCAGACGATGAAGTGGTATTCTCTGATTCAAGACTACTAATCACTTCTAATATATCACCTGATAAGAAATATTCTTGAATAATGTATTGAATCTTGATCTTGAAAGCCCTGGCAGCACTATCTTCTATCTGTTTTTGCTGTTGAAAAGAAAGTGACTTCAGGGATGAGGCACATAACCAACCTTCAGATGCCGCTTTAGAGATCAAAGATTGTAATAATTCTCTCGCACTTAAGATATCAAGTGATAAATCATCAACAGTGTCAATTAGCCGGCCAAAACCCTTAGTCATTTGACTTGAGTTTATGATACCTTCCTCAGTAGCGTCTTTCAACAAATCAAGGAGTCGAGCTTCAGATTCTCGTTTCTCCATTGCTATTATAAGGGCCCTTTTAACTATCTCATGGTGGAAGAATGGGACTTTCAAATTCTTAATACACCTAAAAGCCTCGATCTTTTCACCACTAGCTATATACTCAATCAGCAAGTTGTTTATCTTAGTTTTCACATCCTCGACTGTTTTGTTCTTGCTTCCTCCCCATTTTCGCTCGATGATTTCTGCATGGAGTGGAGCTGATAAATAGCTTTTTTCAGCTCTTTTCAAGACTTCAACCCCTTTTGAATCCTTAGGTAACGAGCCCATTTCTTTGATTAAAAATGCTGGAGGAAGTATATCATCGACAACTGCCCTGGCTATGAATAAAGCAAGAACATCTACTGCATCAGGTATATCAACAATCAAATCATCCGCCGATTCAACTAACTTGCTAAAGCCTTTGTACACTTGAGGCGGTTCAATTACATGGGAATATAGTGAAGATACTAAAACGGCAGCCATTTCTTTCTCTTTATCATGCCTATCCATGGCCACCGAGAGAAGTTTCTTAACAAAATAGTAACTATACTCCGGCATACCAAGTTCTCTTAATTCGTTTGCAGTAGAAATAACATCATCTGTAGCAAAATATTCCTCTACTATTACTGTAACCTTTTTCTTGTACTCGTCCAACACTAGATCGGGTTTTTTAGCATTTGACTGGTTATTTTCCTGCCAAGTTGATTATCAAAAATTAACTATCAAAATCGAGCTATGAATTTCATAATAAGATGTTGTGATTTGAATGTGTTTAAAAAGACAAGCCCATCAAAAGAGACGAAAAAAAATGTTGATTAAACTAAATACCTCGTTGCTATCGTAGTTGGGATCTCTCGGATCTAAAATATGATCATCTCCTGTATCAAGTATCCCTCCCCAGGTTCCTTTTCCACCCGAGCCACCTGCACAAAGACTTTGATAAGTTCCCCAAGAACATGAAAATCGAAACCAAACAACCATGAATTCAAAATATAAAAGTTGTGATATGTTTACCTTTCTTAGGACGTCCGTCTTTTACAGAATTCGAATGTCGATCATGCTTGCTAGGATCTCTAGGAGATCCCTTGCTTGAATCATGCTTCCCATGAGGCGATCTTGGGGATCTTGGAGACTTATTCGATGTGCTAATCTTCAATTGGGAAGCAGAAGCATCGACATCTACTGAAACAGGTCGAAAACGTCCCGAGTTCTCTCTCGACAGATTACCATCTTTCAATTCCATCCCTCATAAACACAAAACCCTAAAACTACCTTACTAATTCCAAGATTCAGAAAAATATATACGAATCCATTTCTTGAAAATAACTAGTTAATCAAGATCCAATCACCCAATTTTAAGAAGATTCATTAACAAATCTTTAATTCTTTGATCTGCTCTCTGCTTACTACCAACTTTACCCTTTCAGCTAGTTTTGACCCAGTTTGCTTCAATACAACCTCATAATCACTATCAAAAACTAAAATTAGTAACAAGAAAAATTAGGTCAAATTTTACATTTTCAGATTTGTGAAACTGTAATGTGTTTTGCAGTTACCAGTGAAACCCTAAACCTAAATTCAGTCTAGAAAAAGATTGACACTTGAACCAAATTTGACCTAAATAACCATAAATCTGAAAAAAAATTAGACTCAAAGCAATTAACAATCTAAATAGACTCTACTTCATATTAAATCTACCCAAATCATAATCAAGAACTTCAAAATGATTCAACTATAGGAAGAATCCACAAGATTTCAGATCAACAAATCAAGAAATTTAACCCTAGAAAATCCAAATACTGAGTGAAAGATGCAATTAAGAAAGAGGGATGAATGTACCTTTTAGAGAGAGAAAGTAATTTGTGGGTTTGGGGAGAGAGAGATTTGGAGAAGATGAGAATGAAAAGTAGAGAGAGAAAGGGATTATTTGAGAAGAGGGGAAAACCCGGGAAAGGCGTTGGTCAAATTAACTGAATTTAAACTGTTAGATCCAAAAGCTATGGATGAATTAGTACACGTAAAGGTTTTTTCTACTTTACCCCTTAGCCATAATTGGTAATTGAACTTTACCCCTTGGTCATTTTCTTTGAGAAATGTTATTTGGTCGGCAAATGGGGGCTGACCACAGTTTGAAATTTTGAGAAATGTTGTTTGGTTGGGAAATGAATGTCGATCATAACTCGAAATTTTAAGAAATGCTATTTGGTCACAAAATAAGAGTCGACCACACCTCGAAATTAGATGTGGTCGACATATCCAGACTAATGGGAGCTGACCACATCAACTTTTAGGTTGTGGTCGGCCCCCATTTTCAGGGAAAATAGCATTTCTAATTTTCTTTTTTAACCGTACTGGGAAGAGCCCACGAAAAAATGGTAATGAACTAGAGGATCATATGAAAAATAACCCATAAAATATAAAGTGGCATACGGTGGTGATAGTTTTAACTATCTTCACAACCTTGAGAAAACATTAACCAAGACGTAACACGTGAATAAACAGAATATTTGTTTTAACTGAGTGATAATATCTTAAAAAAAAACAAAAAAACTCCTCTTCAGATAGACTGACTCACATTCACACGCTTAAGAGCATCTCAAATGGGACACTCAATCTCTAACACTTAGAATGCCACATAGACTGTTTGGAATTTTTGTTAAAAAATCATCTCCAATGGAACACTTTATTAGACACTCTAATATGAGGTGGACACATTTATTATAGAGTGTCTAGAGAGAGAAACTCTAAAATGAGAGTGTCTACTTGAGACTATCTAAGTGTTAATTTTAAATTTCAACCAATAGAAAATCTTGCTTTTCAACTACTTTTTATCTATTGAATTGAAGGACATGTGTATTAAATATAGACACTTTAGAGATCTCCATTGGAGACCAACAAAAATTAGAGTGTCTCTATATTGACATTTAGGAAAGAGAATCTCTATTGACCCTTGACAACTAGGACTTTTAGAGTGTTTGTTAGAGTGTCCCATTGGAGATGTTCTAAGTTTTTAAGTTTCATTTATGCATAAGTTTGAGTGTGTAGGATATTGTTGATGAGAATGTAGAAGTGAGCAAATTTGAGAGAGAAAACATTTTGAAGGGAGGAATTTGACCATTCATCTGGACAAAATAGGTGTCCACTTAACTTGTTCAAGACCAAGACTTTTTCTTCATTTCTTCCACCTTAATTAGAGATGTTTAGTCGACCCAAGTTCCAATAGACAGGTGATAGTGTCCTGCAAGGTTAAGAATCACCAAAACTCTGCATCACAATACAGGTAAGGTGGAAACAGATGTGGCCTTTGATGAGCAAAAAGTCGAAACATTACATAAAAATAGCAGCAACAGCCACAGCAAAAACGACATCATACACAACAACAACAACAACGTAGTAGGCAAGTTTCAGTTATACATGATAGGCCTAAAACACAACCCATCTTTGTTGAAAATGGTGGCTTATGATGTTGATTTAAACTACACTATTTTTGTTGATTTGAACAGATTTGGGTATGTTTCTATAGTAATTTGTCTGATTTTGATGTTTTCTTAATTAGCCCCTACCATTTATAGCTTAATTTTTCTCTTTGGGGTGTTTCTCCTTTGATCCCCTTGAATCTCTAGCCTGATTTGTTTGAGTTTGTGGTAATTTAACACAAATCAACATATAACAAAATAAAAAATACTTCATTAGTAGGTGGTTTTGTACATAAAGACATATTACATAACAATCTTTTTCATAAAATTTCGACAAAATTGGTAATAGGGAAGTTGAATTGAATCATCTCATATTTTTGTGTTGGATTCTGTAGTTTCTTTTAATCCGCTGAGAAACTCAATCAATTTTTTTTTTTTGCAATCAAGAGAATAAAAAAAAACCGCGGCTTTGGGGAATAAAGAAAATTCTCCGGCAAATAAATTCTCGAGGGAATCCAGATTCTTTTGAAAGTTCTTCAGGGAATAAATTTTTATGGGAAATATAGAATACATTTTTTTGAAGGTTCTCCTCCATCTCATCTGTTCTCTCTGCCACTTCATCTTCTCGCCACCTCATCATCTTCTCCGGCGAAGGTCGCCGACCGGCCAATTTCCAGCCGGCGACCTTCAAACATAAAAATTAAAATTAAATTTTTTTTTTTCTCTCTCTCAAATATATATATATTTTTTCTTTCCTCTCTCTCTCTATAGAACAGATCAGATCTGTTCTGAGGGTCTATCATCAAGTTCTACTAATGCGAAGAAAAGAGAAGTCTATGTTAGCCCACTTCTCCCGCCACCTCCCTCTTCATAGAGGCCTGTTAGTGCAGATCCTATAGATTATCTTAGTGGAGATCTCTACAGCTCTGAAAGACCCTCCAAGCCAAACCAAGCAGCGCTCAATTTTCCTGTAGTTGCAGACGACATAAATTAAATCCCCATCAATGGCAACTCAAACCTTCTCATTCTCTTCGCCTTATAGGAATGATTCAGTTTCAATGCCTGTGTTTTCTGGGGGATCCAAATATGATGAAGCAGTTCAACTGGAAAATCCACCGAGCAACAACTGTCTGCCGCTCCCTGGGAGGATCGCGCCTGTTATATCCATACCACCTCCACCTGCCAAGTATAATCAGAGACAACAATTCTTTGAGGAGAATGAGAATCCTTTCGCTTCTTATGGTAGGAGTGGATCTGAAGGATTTTCTAATGACAGTCTTGTAGACCAGACCCAAAATCTCTCTCTTAATCAAGCAAACAACACCAACAACAACACTCAGGGTTCATCTCCCCTGACAAAGAAAAATTCTAATCCAGAGGATTTTCTTTTCAAGGATCTGGTTGATTTCACAAAAACCAAGTCTTCTTCTCCGTCAACCTCCAAACCTAGGTATGTTCGTGAAGTCTCTCTCTAGATCTGTTCGAGAGAGAGAGAAGAAAGGGAAAAAAATTGAGAGAGAGGAAAGAGAAAATATTTTATTTTTTTTAAGGCCGGAAAATTGGTCGGTCGGAAAATTGGCTGGCCGGCGACCTTCGCCGGAGAAGATGATGAGATGGCGTGAAGATGAGGTGGTAGAGAGGTGATGAGATGGAGGAGCCTTTATTAAAGGTCTAGTCATGAACTCCCTAAATTAGAAGCCCCTTAGCAATAAAAAGAAACATAAAAGTCAATCTTATTTGACTAGTTTTAAGAAAAGTGTTTATTCTCCGGAGAATTTTCTTTATTCCCCAAAGCCGCGGCCTAAAATAACTCACATTTATGTGAATCACCTTCTCAGTTGAGCGTTTTGTTTGGGGACTAGGAGTGTCATACCAGGGACATTCCTTAACCTAATGATCCATAAAACTACAATGAACGCAAGATTCTGCAACCGATTTAGAAGGCCAGCGCTTTGGGGAAAGCTAAATAGTTTCCGGGGTGTGAAGACTTGATCAAAAATTGGTCAATTTTGTTTGACAATTTTATTTAGGGGGAAAGCAAAATACTTCTCCACCTTATCTCTCTCTCTCTCTCCACCTCACCTCACTCTCTCTCCACCTCACCTCTTTGTCTTCTCCGATTAGGTCGCCGGCGGGAAAATTTTCCGGCCGGCGACCTAATCGGAGAAGACAAAGAGGTGAGGTGGAGAGAGAGTGAGGTGAGGTGGAGTGTTTTTTTTTATTTCCCCTTAACATTTATTTTCCTAGAAAATTTCTAAAATTCTGCATATTCCCTTTAAACTTTCACACCCCGGAAACTATTTAGCTTTCCCCAAAGCGCTGGCCATTTAGAATTCTTCGTAGACCTAATGTGGTTTGGACCTCAGTCTTTGCAACATCAACCTATGGTGACAATAACCATCCTCCTCAACATAAACCAAAAAGAAGTCATCTCCACATTAACCTAACTTAAGAGGGCAAGGAAAAACTGATCATACTCAATCCCGAAATAACCAAAAACACTCATTAGGGTTAGTCACTTTTGGATAGTGTATAAGTCACTGTCAGAAATGAGTCAAAAAGTCAACGTTCTGACTGTCGGTTGGAATTTAAAAGTTCACTCAAGACAGGTACTCATTCTCATAATGATACATTTCGAGTAGTTTTCAAATTACATCAAAATTAGGGTTCTTGCTCTCTGTTCACATTTCCCTCTCACTTTCCTTGATTGTTAGGGTTCAGATTTTATTATTTTTTTCATTTCATGAAGATTTCGTGACTGATCCTTTTGAAGTATCAGAACCTGAAAACAGGTAAAATTTCTTATGTCTCTGTTTTTTTAATTCTTTCTTGAAATGTTTACTACTTTAAATAGCTTGAAATTGGAATTACTTGTCATGAAATTGGATTTATAGTTCATGAAATCTTCAAATCAGGTTAAGTTTCTTCATTAAACTTCATCTTTCATTGATTCATGGTTCATGACCTCTTTCTTCTTTCAATTTGGAAATTGATAATTGGATCTTAGATACTTTGACCTTATTAGGGTTTGCTTGCACTGGTAGGTTTCTGCATTGGCTGAACTTGTGTATATTTAAATTGGGGGAAATGGCTGAGGGTTCTAATCAATCCCAATATACTACTGCTGAAATTTCTGATGATAATAGAAAAGAAACTAAGACTATAAAGAAGAAACAAAAAGGGATTCTTTCTCGAATTTGGAATCGAATCTTTAGGGACCGAAATGAGGATTTTGAGAAGAGATTGCAATATTTATCCAAGGAAGAAGCTTCTGTTCTTGCAAGGATGAAAAGGAGATCTCAAAGAGGGCGAAAAATCGCTAGAAATATTATATTTCTCTCTGTCATTGTGGAGGTAAGTCATCTTAAACCATGGTATACTAGTACCTTTAGTTGTGCTAAAAGGCCTTAGTAGTTAAGGATATTGTCCCCGCTTTAGACACACGGGCTGAAGGCTCCACGAGTCCATCCAAAGGCCTCGTCACTTACTAAGATTGAGCATACACCTATAGCCTAAGGCTCCGGACACTTTCGCGGGCGATGTTAGATTATCACACTGACAGCCGGGCGGCCGTCCTTTTCCCAAGCCCGACACGTTAATTCTAGTGGGTTGGGCTTGGGGGAGTAATACCCACCTTCACTCCAGCGATTGGAAGTCTATGAACTCAATTTGGACCCGGGTGAATGTGACAGTATCGGGCTCCAAGGTTTTTCCTGCCCCTGAATTGGTTGAATTGAAACAGACTGGACGATCGCGAAAACAGTTGAATGGAGTACCGTTCCTTCTTGATCAGGAGAGAACTTTAGCATAAGTGTCAAATTTGACTTTGTTCTCACTTTTCTTCCACCTTCTTTTACATATTTCCTTTGTCTTGTAAAAAGCATGTAGTATCCGTAAGCTTAAGAATAGTATAATGCTGCAAAATGGTGCGCATATATGTTATCGGTGATTCGGTGGGTTACTTAATCTAAGTCTGCTGTCTGAATTTATATTTTCAGGTTATTGCAGTAGGTTATGCTATTATAATAACACGATCGTTTGATCTAGACTGGAAGATGAGAGCTGTTCGAATTTTTCCTATGTTTCTTTTGCCTGGTCTATCTTCTATCATTTATTCAACACTAGTTAGTTTCACAAGAATGTGTAAGTATTTTGATTGAACTCTATCATCTGATTATGTTCTACTGTTTAGTATTCGAGGTCCTAGGTAAATTCTTTTAGAGCAATCAAATGTTTCAAGAGTGACTAAAACTATGAAAAATATATGGCACAGTGATGTACAAGTGCAGGCATATACGTTTATCAATATTCTCTGTGCAGGAATTTTGACGGAATTCTCTGTGCCGGAATTTTCTTATTTTGCTCTATGATGATCCATAGAGACTCTTTCATATAGCTCCAACCAAAATATATCTTAGACAAAACTTCAACACCATGTGACCCTTACGAGAGCCATCAACATGACAATTCTACCCTCTTCAAGTCCATACTGAGCCTCTGTTCACGAAAAGCTATTTCTCAATTTATACATGGGTTATTACATAAGTGCTACTATTTCCACCTTCGCCTCAAGTCTTCTAGTTGTTTCTCCGAAAAAAATAGATTTAGTTAGCGATATATGTAAATACATAAGCTATATGCGGAAAATTGATAGAGTAGTGTAATCATGTCTCCTAAGATCATCTATACATAATATACTATTATGGGCTTTGATTTCTAATGCATGTAAACTACTGAGCTAATTTCTTTCTCCAAGTAAAATCAAGGAATCCTGGTTCTGAATTTCATATTTAAATGTGACCCTCTGTAGGTGAGCGCAAGGATCAGAAAACCATAGAGAGATTGCGGGCTGAAAGGCAAGCAAAAATAGATGAACTGAAAGAGAGAACGAACTATTATATTACCCAACAACTAATTCAGGTAAACTTAAAAACATAAATTCCCTTCAACTTTTTTACTAGCATATTTGATATCAAAATCTGTATATACTTGAAGGAGCGGATATGCATTCCTTTTCAAGAGTAATATGGCCTTTTGTATTTTTCACATGCCCACGGCTGTATAGTGGACTAAAATAGTGAATAGCGTAGTGAGGGTTGGGGCTGTGACGGCCGTCATCTGGTGGTAGCCATGAAAATTTTTGTAATTTGCATTGCACTTCATTAGTTGAGTTGTATATCTGAAGTCATGAATGATGGGTCTACATAGTAACTCTTTTAAGAAAAACTAATGATAAGATGAAACACTCACTGATCCCACTAATCGCAGAGATATGACCCTGATCCAGCAGCCAAGGCAGCTGCTGCAACAGTCTTGGCGTCAAAGCTGGGCCTAGACTCGGGTTTGCAAGTGTATCTCAAAGAGGACACACAGGTTGATCAGACGTCAGGGAAAAGCAAATATTTTGAACTTGCACAGTCTGACGGGCTCCGAAACCGGAGACCCTCGCATACCAGTTCAAACAATGCTAGGAATCATCTTCAGTTGGAACAATCTGTTCAGGAAGGTCCCAACAATACGGGCTCCTATGGGACCAAGTCCCAGATACATAATCAAGTGATTGTCGTCAACCACCATCCAAATTCTATAGCACATGATAGTGGATGGATTGCCCGTATCGCTGCATTGCTTGTAGGCGAGGATCCAAAACAGTCATATGCACTCATTTGTGGCAACTGCCATATGCACAATGGTAAAGTTGGGTTTGAATCTTCTCAAATAATGCTGATTACATGATTTAAGAAACTATTGGAGTAGATAAAAAGGTTAAAAGTTAATCTCGGCCTACTTGTTTTTGTGCAGGGCTTGCTAGGAAAGAGGAATTTCCATTCATCACTTACTACTGTCCACACTGTCATGCTCTGAATAAGTCAAAACAGTCTGAAGGAAACCTTTCCATTTCAAATTCCGGCAATGTGAGTTCTCCAGAAACTCCGAGTATTGGTAATATCCTTAAGAACGGTCCTGATATCGGTAGCAGAAATGTCCTTACAACCAGCGACGAAGTCTCGGGCAATAATATTCCAGCATCCATTGTGGAGAAAAGTGTAGAAGAGGAACGACCCAGTTAAATAAATAAGTGATTCTTGTATCAACATCGAAAGGTATTTTCGGGTTTTTTTACTCTCTCCAGCATAGTAGGAGACAGAAGCGGTTGTATACTAGGGTTAAATCAGAAGTGATGTTTCTTTCCTGACTGGTGCTTGAAGCTTGCCAAGGTTGTTGCTAATGAGAAAGGACAAGGCTTGTGCATAGTTACAATCATAAAAAGAAAGACACTTTTCGTGATTTACTACCATTTCACCATTTATAATTACAGCTATATGCACATGGATACCCTGAAAACTAGGTCACAAGATCGACAGTCCAAAATGGTCTTGAGGATGTACGAGTGTCTTTAGAGTAGTTTCATAGAACTTATGAGCATATTTCGTTCTTAAGTTTCTAGTTTATAACTTGGAAGAGATTTAAGGTTTGTGTTTTGTAGTTAGGTAACATATTGATTTCTAGTAGAGATATTAAAAGCTATGATCCGTTTGTAGTTTTTAATTAAAGGCACGATAGGTAGCAATTTCTCTGTCAAAAATGATACCCCACAAGATTTGAGTCGATCGACTTCCAAGTGAAATGCCATGCTTTTTTTTTTTTTGATGAGAAAATGCCATGCTTTTAGTAGAGGGAGAAGAAGAAGAAAGATGGAAAGAAAACAAAGATTGCTTTTTCTTTTAGAAAAAATGGGGCATAGGTCCAAAAATAAGGACCAAATAGGACCAATAGTCCACCCATCTCCCAAAAACTAGAAAAAGCCCAAAAACAAATTATAAACTCACATCTAGTCCAAAAACGGATTCCAATGCACTAAATCTCATCTCTAGGAAAATAAAATTTTGTCTTTTCCAACTTTACCCCTCTCTATATATAACTATACATACATTTTTCAGATTTATGGTACATTATTCAGATAGTTGCACATTTTTCAGAATGTATATTCAAGTTGTCTAATGAATTACAATATGTACATTTTTCAGAATGTCTAAGGAATGATAATAATCATGCATGCATTTTTCAGAATTATGATACATTATTCAGATAGTTGTACATTTTTTAGAATGCATTTTCTCATTGTCTGATGAATTATGTACATTTTTCAGAATGTCTAAAGAATGATAATACAATGTCTTACACAATAGACTAAAATGGATAACACATTTGAAAAATGTATTGTACAAACTGCTAGATGCAATATACAAACTACCAGATGCATTGTACAAACTACAAAATGTATTGAATCTGTTGACTGGGGGTACTTTTGGCATTATAGACAAAGGACAAAAAACCTATAAATCTTTATGGGTGGACCTTGGACCGAATTTTCCCTAACATTTGGCCTTTCAACCCATGGCCCATTTTTTTAAGTTGGTGGTGATTTTTTTTTCAATGAGAGAAATGACTAGTAAAACATTTTGAAAGGTTCCCTAGAAAGAAAATATTCACAGGCAAATTTGATTAATGAAACAACGGTATTCGCAATTAAATTAGAACGCTAGACAAATAGTCCCAAAGTGAGAGGCCAAATTGAAATTAACCCAAAAAACGTAATGTAGTAATATGTTTATCAAAACGAAAAAAGGAACGGACATAGCCCAAAAGAAAAAGTTACTCTGAGTTTAAAACCTTCGAAAAAAAAGTTTCCCTTCTTTTTCTTTTCAATCTTGTGGATGAAGGTAAGAATCGGTTGTTTTTTTTTTTTTTTGATGAGATATATAAAACTAAAAACGAAGTTCTTACATGGATAGATCCTTAATTTAAAGCAGAAATAAAAGGTGAGATTACATTCCATATATTTTTCTGACGATGTTGCCTTCCCCATTTAGCTAGAGCATCCGCTTTAGAGTTGCATTCTCTGGGAGCGAAGGAGAATTTGATATCTATGAGTTGTTGCTTGAGTTTGAGAATCTCAGAGATGTACTGTTTAGACTGCCAGTGAATTCCCTTGTCTTGCCTGTCAATGTATTTGATGATATTTTGATTGTCGCTTTCGATGTGAATGTGCTGTATTTTGAGTTCGATAGCCCATAATATGCCGTAGTATATCGCTAGGCACTCGCATTCTTCAGCATTTTGTCCTCTAACTGTGTCTGCAACCGCTATGATAAAATGTGCTTCTTCATCATGGATAATACAGCCTATACCTGCCAGTTCCGTGAGTTTCGTAAAAGAAGCGTCTACGTTGATCTTAAGATATGGTGTCGATGGAGGGCTCCATTGTTGTTTCCGTGGTTTTTCCTTGTTTTTGTCGGTTAGTATGGATCCGATTTTGAGTGGTGTGGTTAGGGGTGGGAATCGGGCGGGTATGGACACCCGCGGGTAATTCTGAGTCGGGCTCGGGCGGGTCGGGTAAGTTTCTCCTCTGCCCACTCGGGTTCTCGGGCGAATTCGGGCGGGCTTTTCTGAAATCTCCTATGATCAAAGCCCGCCCATGCCCACTAAAGCATCGGGCAAGTCGGGCTTCGGGCAAATCGGGCATCGGGTTTCTTTATCAGATATTTTTCTACTAGATCAGGAAACTCTAGAAATTTGATATTGTTCAAATAAGCTTCTCTAAACAAATTGATACCAAATCTTTACAAAACTTATAAATCAAGAATGAAAGAAATACTCAGATTCCGTAACATAAGTAATCAACAACTGATATAGATCTATATATGCAAACATGAGACTTGGTTGTCGTCCACTTTTTTTCTTGTCTTTGTATGTTCCATTAGTTCTTCTTTGTTCTTCCTTCACATCAAAATAATCTTAAAATTTGACCACTACATAGAGATGGAAGATGATCCGAATAACTTATTTAATAGAGAAGAAGGTTGGCACAAGAAGGTCTAGTAAATAAGAGAGAAACGGCTAGAGAGACAACGTAGATTCTTTTTCTCTCTCAATGCTACCGAATTTTTCAGATTCAATGTGGTAAACTATTAGGGTTGCTTCAATGTGTAGTTTATATATCTTGGGAGAAACCTTATTTTGAGTGGTGAAGCAATTTTCGCACCTAGCTTTCCATATAAACCATAAAATTTTAGCATATAAAGTAGTTAGACTGTCGTCCAGTTCTTTCCATTGATGTATCCATTGCCTTACCGTGGTTAAATGTTCTGTTCTAATCTGAAAGTGAAACCAAATAGCTCTGGCGTAGTTGCAGTGTAACATAACATGGTCTAAAGTTTCAGTACTATCACAGTTAATGCATGTATAGATATTACCAATATAGCTACCAATTTTGTCCCTAACTGGTAGACTGTTCGTACAGCATTTCCATAAAAATAGTTTTATGCGAGGTATGGTATTCAGATTCCATATAAAAAACCAATCAGTGGGGTCGTTCATAGGCCCATTGCTTCCTGTTCTCAGATAATTATACATTGATTTGATCGAAAAATTACCTGATTTAGTAAGGGTCCATTTTGCAGAATCGTCCTGATCATTCTGCAAGTTAATGCTTAAAATCGCACTACAAATATCACTATCAAAACAATTATTAATTAACTCAATATTCCAAGCGTTATTAGTAATGAGCTAGGCCACCCAGTTAAGACTAGAGTTGTTCTGATTAGTTAAAGGGGGGATGATTAGGAATCCAAAAATCATGCCAGATATTGATTTGAGATCCTTTGTTGATGTCCCAGAAGACTAGACTGTCAACTTGACTAAACTGTTTGCTGATTGCTTTCCAAGGCCAAGAATGATTTGCTTTAGGGGTTGAAGGCTTTGTTGTTCTCGGAAAATATTTGGCTTTGAGCACTTGAACCCATATAGACTGTGGATTACTTATAAGCCGCCAATTTAGCTTATTGAGGAAGGCTTGATTGTCAAGATGAGGGAGGCGGAAACCTAGTCCTCCTACTTTGCGTGGCCGACAAATGGAGGACCAGTTGATGGTATGGAAGGTTTTGGATTTTCCCCCACAGAAAGTCCTTTGTAGGGACTCGATGCTGTGACAAATGCCTTTGGGAATGGCAAAACACTGCATTTGGTATCGGGGAACAGCTGCTGCAATAGTGGAGATCACTATAGAGCGACCAGCTTGTGAGAGAAGATTAGCTTGCCACTTGGAGAGTTTGTTTTGAATTTGAGTGAGAAGAGAATTGAACGCCTGTTTTTTGTTTCTCTCAATGAACATATTAGTACCGAGGTACTTGTCTCCGGACGAAGATTGATGCACTTTGAGATTGCGGATGATCATCCTCTTAAATTTGGGATGAGAGTTTTTGGAAAAAAAGATGTTGGATTTAGCGTAGTTGATAACTTGGCCAGAGGCCTCACTGAATTCTTTCAGAATTTGTTTGAGATTATGCACATTTTCGAGGGTATTTTGACCAAAAATAATGCAATCGTCCGCAAAAATCGGTTGTTTTCTTACAAGTCAGTAATCTAACTTGACTCGATTTAGATTTCGATTTAGCTTCATGATATTTTAGCTAATCAACTGCAGCACTTCAATTTAAAGTAGGAAACGGTTAAGGGTGCACTTATATGAAAAACTTATTGTTGGCATTCTTTTGGTTAAAATTCTTAGTTTTTAATCTTTTACATGTAAAACGTATATAGTTTGACTCGATTTAGATTTCGATTTAGATTTCGATTTAGCTTCATGATATTTTAGCTAATCAACTGCAGCACTTCAATTTAAAGTAGGAAACGGTTAAGGGTGCACTTATATGAAAAACTTATTGTTGGCATTCTTTTGGTTAAAATTCTTAGTTTTTAATCTTTTACATGTAAAACGTATATAGTTTAATGTACGAGACAAAACCAGTCATTTATAACACTTAAAGACCAGAACCACAATTTCTCATGAGAGTTAGCTTAGTATTTGGAGAATTTTGCAAATTTAATGGTCGAAATATCTTGATGGTAAATTTTTTTGTTGAAAATGATGGTTCTTATTTAAGATGTTAAATAAATTAATTGTTAGTTAGACTGGACGAAACATTTTTAGGTGTGGTTAGATATATAAACTGTTTATGTAATATTTTATCAATTTCCTGTTAAATAGAACGGTGTCCATGTCATACTACTCAACAAGAAATGAATAAAAAGTTACTTCATTAAAGACTTGAGCATTGATGATATTCTCAGCCTTTTCTAGAATACCATAGAATAAAATGGGATTTCTAAGGCAGGGTATTGAAGTAATGTGTTCTAGTTCTACCGATTCTTTTTTAAACAAAACAGTCTCTGCATTTTACATGACTCATTTTGTTTATAAGTAAACATGTATTTTCCCTTTATAGTCATTTTAATTACACTAACTTAGGTTTGTTCTTTTACCATTATCATTTGTGTTCTTTATGGGTAAACACCATCTATAGACTATAAGGTGTTGGAGAAAACTTAAAGAAAAGGTGAGACAAAAGACCCTGTTTATCTTTCATATTACCTAAATTTTCCCGGCAATAATAAGAATGAGAGATGCCACATGTCAACAAACTACAAGAAAACATAAGGGGAAAATTCTAAATTTTGTCCTTAATTTCACCAGAAACAACGATCTCTTTGTCATATTATCGAAGGGGGGACTTTCAACTATTGATGTAGCAAAATTAACTCGCGTTAACTCTGTAACGGTTTCTTTTCATTTGAGACACAAACCGATCAATCACGAAAACAATTTCTTTTCATTTGAAATCCAAACCGATCAAATTTAAATATCAACATTCTCTCAGGAAAATAGAGTCACGGTGCAACATATGTTCGAAAAAAATGATACAAGGTGACTGATATCATTACAGGAACACGTGTTGGAGACATAGAGTACGTTGTCTATGTGTTATGTGATAATATCCCATCTGATTACAGAACACATGGTAATAATATCCCATGTGATCTCGCCCTTGCCCTTTACAAGATATGCCTTGCGGTATATCACAAATGTAATATATAGTGTAAAGCAGAAATTGAGCTCTTTGTATCTTAAATGTAAACCTAATTAACTATGGCTGTTTGGGTATCCGGTTATCTGCATGGAGAACATATATATATAGAGAGATTTTAGTTTGCACGTAGTTGTTTCTTCTTAGAGATTGTGGTCGTTGAAAAAAAAATTAATTTTAATTTTACAAACCATTATTACCGAAACCTAATTTTTTTTCAAGCTTAAGTGCTTCATAATACGACAACTTAATTATAAAAATCTCTTTAATTTCAACTTTGTATTAGGCTAAGTTTTTCGTGATTTACGACATTCATAAATACAATATGCACATGGACACTCTAAAAACCTGGAAGTCACAAGATCGATACTAAATGATGGTGGAAATTCATCGTTTATTGAGGTGGGTTATTTTGGATATGCATAGAAGTAGATGAGTCCAAAATAGTCTTAGGATGTATTAGTGTAGTACAACAGTCTTGAGAGTAGTTTTACAGCAGTTATGAACATATTCTTTTCTTAAGTTTCTTGTTTACAACTTATAAGTGTTGACATAAACTCCAAAAGTCCTTGGAGGTCTCGGATTCGATCCCCAGAATTTAGTTGGTCTTTAGGCATGTTCTTGTTAAAATTAGGCAGTTATCGTGATTATCACATCTTTGATGTATGAACGCCATTGGAATGACTATCGTACATTGTAATCAATTTCTGGGAACAAAAAAACTTATAAGAGATATAAGATTGTGTACTTTTTTTTTCTTTCAACAACAAAGGTTGTTTGGGGAAAGGTAATGTATTCATCTTTACTAGAGATGTTAAAAGTTATTACTTGTTTGCAGTTTTTAGTTAAATCAGAACGCTAGACA
>BEHA01001981.1:67384-84780 GCA_002897215.1 Eschscholzia californica subsp. californica | reverse complement strand
ATTGCTCTATCTGTCTCACTTTCTCTCTCTTGCGCTCTCAATGTATATCTCTCTCTCACGATCCCTCACTCTCTCACTATCTCTCTCAAATCCATGGAGATTCTCTCAATGTGTTAAACTGTTAGGGTTTTTCTCCCTAAAACGATTTCTAACATAATTCCCGATTTAGTGATTCTGATTTAGTGTTCTTTATGCTTGTATTGATTCATTACTATAATGGTTTCCCAGATCTTGAAACCCTCATATTCAGTTTTCTTGAAACCCTAAGTGATTTCAAACATAAAGTACAACCCTCATTATAAACCCTAATCACTAGTATTGTTGGTGTTGGTGGAGGTTCAAATCATAATAGTTTAGTGAATTTAATTCCATTGTTCGGTTTAGTTTTCTAGTAATGAGGACTGGGGCAGTAAACAAAGCTTTTGTAAAAACCCTAGGATTGGGTAGTTTTCTATCTATTTGAATATGTGTTTTCTTAGGGTAAAGGTGTTAGAGATATTATGCAACTAATAATTTTTGTAGTTAAAGGGGAAGTTCATGATGTTTCTGTGAGAGAGAGAAAGAGGAGGAGAAGAACAAACCAAATAACCAATGGTGGTAACCATGGTGGTGATTAGAAGTTGTGGAGTAGAGGTGAGATGAAGAAGATGAAGATTAAGGGCCGAATTGCAATCAGATTTGTTTTGGGGTTAAAATTAAAGTACCCTCTAAATCAATTATTCCCCGGAGATTTTTCTTTATTCCCCAAAGCCGCGGCCTTATATTATGGCCAGCGCTTTGGGGAAATCAAAATAGTTTCCGGGGTGTGAAGACTTTGTCAAAAACTGGTCAACTTTAGTTTACCTAGTATATTTTCTAAATGTTAGGGGGAAAGCAAGTTTTTGACTATTTCTTCTCCATTCCGGCAAGGGTTGTCGGAATCCGGCAACCACCATCATCACCAAAATCCGACCACCACCATCATCACCAAAATCCAACCACCACCATCTTCACCAAAATCCGACTACCACCTCTCTCTTTATCGATCTCACTGCCTCTCTCTCTCACTATATCTAGTTCTCTCTATCATTAAAACAATCAAAGCGAACACACGAAAAAAACAAGTAAATGAATTATAACAATCCATTCACTTTAATACAGTAAAATTTTATCTTCAATCTCTGAGCATGTAAGATTTCACCTGTAGTAAGTGTTGAATATGACTCTAACCTAATTAGATCGTGAAACCCTTAAACAATTACAAATACTCCTAAGTGTTTTTTTAACATGCATGGTGCCAACCCAAAGGCGAATTGGATTTCTAAGATCAATTGATAATTAAATAATTTTGCTATAAAATTTAAAAGTCTCATGAGGTATAGATTTACAGGGGAAATAGCTAGATAAGAAGTACTATAAATTTAAAAGAGGTCCATTACCTTACTAGTAGCAAACCTAGTTGGAGTTGAAGGCTTTAAATCTCTAGAAAAGGATAACCTAAAATCACTAACATCATGATGATGATACAACAGCGCCGATGTTCTACTCTCATCATTGAAGATATGATCCATACCAGAAATTGAAATTGAATCATCTCTCTTCTTCTTCTTTCTCTGCTGATTCTTATTATCATAGTTATTAATAACTTTCTTAAACTTGTCAGAAAACCTAGGTGTATCAGTTTTCTTATTTGTAGTATTAGATTAGTGATGGAAGTTAGTAAGAGCGGCAGTGATGAAGTAAGCTAATGTTTGAGTCAGTTTTCTTATTTGTACATGAATGAGAGAGAGGTAAGAGAGAGAGGCAGAGAGAGAGGCAGAGAAAGAGACAAACTATAATAGAGAGAGTGGAGAAAGGAGGAAGAAAATGGTGGTGGTTGTGGGCGGAGATGGTGGTCGGAAATGGTGGCCGGAGTTGAAGATGACGAAGAAGAAGAAAAGGAAGAAGCAATGTTTGATTTCCCCTTACAATTTATTTCCCCAGAAAATTTCTAAAATTTCACATATTCCCTTTAAAATTTCACACCCCAGAAACTATTTTGCTTTCCCCAAAGCGCTGGCCAATATTATAGAGAGAGAGGGATTATATTGTAGAGAGAGAGAGTTTCTTCTCTGATTTTGATTTATTTTCTCCTTTGTTTTAGAGAGCTTCAAACAGTTACAGTAATGTAAAAGAAAGAGAGAAAAAGAGAGAGTGAGAAAGAGAAGCAGAAAGAGAGAAAGAGATTCTTAGAGAGATTCAAAGTGAAACAGAGAAAAGAGATGGACAAATTTGTAGAGAGTGATTTGTATCTATTCTTTTTATCTAATACAGTCTGATTCTTCAAAGTTTGATTCTCTGGTTTGATTTGAATAAAACAGTAGAAAGAAGAGAGAGAAACAGTAGAGAGATAGAAAAAATGCTTGGAAAATAATTTCCCCAAAGAGAAAATACTTCCGAGAAGACGAGAAAGTTATTTTCCTTAGAGGTGCGTTTGTCTGCCAGTGGAAAATCGGTGAGAAAAGTTCTGTTTTCCTCCCTATTTCTCTTTTATTCTTCATATGTATTTTAATCTCGTATTATTATTAGCTGAACATCGAATCTGGGCTATGATCAAACCATGTTCAATCTTTTAATCGGGGTTTTAACGAAAACATCTCCTAGAATTAGGATAGTTCATTATTCGAAATTCTGAGTTATAAAAAGAGAGATTCAAGTCGTCTGATTTTTGGTTCTTAAACTGATTGTATATGGTGAATTCAGAAATCCTAGGCTCTCTCCCCATTTGAGTTCACTTCCATTATTTGTTTTATTATTTTGTTCTTTATTATTTTATCACCAAAACCACAAAACCAAGTTTTAGAACGGGTTTGACTAGTCTCTGAGGATCGACCCCGGTCTTACCGGGATTTTATTACTTGACCACCATGCACTTGCGGTATAGATCTATTTAGGGTAACCTTTTAGGCCCATCAAGTTTTTGGAGCCGCTGCCGGGGAAAATTATTTTCCAAGCAATTTTCTCTATCTCTCTACTGTTTCCCTCTCTTCTTTCTACTGTTTTATTCAAATCAAACCAGAGAATTAAACTTTGAAGAATGAGATTGTACTAGATAAAAAGAATAGATACAAATCACTCTCTACAAATCTGTCCATCTCTTTTCTTTGTTTCACTCTGAATCTCTCTAAGAATCTCTTTCTCTCTTTCTGCTTCTCATTCTCACTCTCTCTGTTTCTCTCTTTCTTTTACATTACTGTAACTGTTTGAAGCTCTCTAAAACAAAGGAGAAAATAAATCAAAATTAGAGAAGAAACTCTCTCTCTCTCTACAATATAATCCCTCTCTCTCTCTACAATATAATCCCTCCCTCTCTCTCCGATTTTTAGTAGTTGAGCTCGAGAAGAGATGATCCTCCCAAGCCGAGATGATCTCTTCATTCTTCTATCTCTCTGTTTTATAGATAGAATGAAGCCTCCAAAAATAATTTGTCCCTCTTTCTCTGATTTCCTCAAGATCAATCTCTCTTGGATTTCTTTCTTTCTGAAGTTCAGCCGAATCCATCTCTTTCTACTGTTAGTTTGAGAGAAATCTTCATGAGTCCCTCTCTCCCCAAATATCTTCAGCTCTCTCTTGGTCAATCACAATCCCTGAAAATCTCCTATTAGGTTAGAGAAAATCTCTCCATTAGTCTTTGTGAATTCTTGTCCACAAAATCACGCTCTATCTCTCTAGAATAGAAACAGTTGCTCATGAGGAAAGAATATAATTTCCTTCCAACTTTGGGGACCACTCGTGAGCTGCCATGATGGTGTTGATTTTAAATCCAACAAAATCTCAGCACAAAGTCCGCTGCAAGATCCGCTGGAGTATGGGCTAAGGGTGTCACGTGGGACGAAGTGAGAGATTACCGTCGGATAAAAGAATGATCGACGCGTATGTCTTTCTGCCCATCGGATCTTCTCGGGTTACTTTTTGTACGTTGCATCGCGTCATACGGGATAAGGTTTGGATTACATCCCGAAAATAGCCTACATATAATTGCAACCACTCGATTCATTTCCTTCTCGTGCGCCACGTGTCGCTGAAGGATCAGAGAAGTCTATGTTGACCTTTGGTCAACTGATTCTTGCTCAAACTTTGACTTGCTCTATTCTGTACATCCGGACTTCGATTTGATCTCTATTTTCGCCTACGGGCTCGTCTTCGGCTCTACTTCTCATTTGAACACTATAATTTCCAGAATACCCTAACCTCTAAATGACCAAAATGCCCTCAAGTGTGTTTTTCTCTCAATTTTATCCGTTTTCCGCGTTCAATCCTGTAAAAAGACTCCTAGACAAAAGAAACACACATGTCATCTGAGTAACTGCTCGAATTGGACTAACTGACCCGAGTTAAGAGATTCAGATGGGACATTTTCATGTCTCATCAAGTAATACGTTTATCAAAACGAAAAAATGGGATGGATACCTTCTTACATAACCTAAAAAAAGAAAGTTACTCTGAGTTTATTCCAAAAAAAAAAAGTTTCCCTTCTTTTTCTTTTCGATCTTGTAGATGAACTTAAGAATCTGTTGTTTTTTTTACAAGTCAGTAATCTAACTTGACTCGATTTAGATTCATGATATTTTAGCTAATAACTGGAGCACTTCAATTTAAAGTTGGAAAAGGTTAAGGGTGCACTTATGTGAAAAGGCCGCGGCTTTGGGGAATAAAGAAAATTCTCTGGGGAATAAAAAATTAATCAATAAAAATTAATTTAGAGGCCATATTCTTCTTTTAATCCAAAAATCCTAATCTTCATCTTCATCTTCTCTCTCTCGTCCTTTCTCTCCCTCTCGTCCTCTCTCTCTCTCTCTTTCACTCTCATTGACTATCTCTTTATCGTTCTCACCCTAGATCTTTCTCTCTTTCATTTTAGATCACTCGCATCTCTCTCGTCGTAGACATATCTCTCTGTAGATTAATTTTTTTTTTCTGTTGCAGTCTTTATCTCCCTTTCTCGCAACCTCTATCTTGTTTTATCTCTCTCTCTCTCTCTCTCTTGCATTATGTATAGATCTCACTGTGGAGATCACAGAGTTCGTGGCCACGAAACGTTTTGCAGTCACGAAATGTTTTGCAGCAACGAACCGTTTTGCAGCCACTAAGTGGTCAGGGTCACAAAATGTTTTGTGTCCACGAAATGTTTCGTGGCCACGAAATATTCGAAGAGTTTCGCTAAAAAACCTCATCGGGGTCTGGTTCTGGCGAAGGGAACACTTTCCTTCGCCGGAACAGTGTCTTCATGTGAGAGAGAAAAAAAAACAATGGGAGATCGATTAAGAAACAATGAAAGATTAAGAGAGAAACAGTGAGAGATCGAGAGTCATAGATAGGGAGATCGATAGAGAGAGATGGGGAGAGAGAGAGGGAAAGACCGAGAGAGAGACGGTAACAGTAAGTGAGAGAGGAGAGAAAGGAGAGAGAAGAGGAGGAAATGGTAGTCAAAATGGTAGTAGTGAAAAGTTGTGGTGGTGATGGCGATAGAGAGGATGAAGATTATGGGGCAATGTTTGATCAAGTTAATTTTTTTGGGTTAAAAATAATATTCCTTCGAGAATGTACAGAAAAACCTGGATTGCCTAGAGAATTTATTCCCCGGAGATTATTCTTTATGCCCCAAAGCCGCTATGAAAAACTTATTGTTGGCATTCTTTTGGTTAAAATTCTTAGTTTTTAATCTTTTACATGTAAAACGTATATAGTTTAATGTACAAGGCAAAACCAGTCATTTATAACACTTGAAAGACAGAACCACAATTTCTCATGAGAGTAAGCTTAGTATTTGGAGAAATCTGTAAATTTTAATGGTCGAAATATCTTGATGGTAATTTTTTTTTTGTTGAAAGTGATGGTTCTTATTTAAGATGTTAAATAAATTAATTGTTGGTTAGACTCGACAAAACATTTTTAGGTGTGATTAGATATATAAATTGTTTATGTAATATTTTATCAGATTTCCTATTGAATAGAACAGTGTCCACGTCATACTACTCAACAAGAAATCTATTATATTAAAGGTGGAGGCTTTGGGGAATAAAGAAAAATCTCTAGGAAATAAAGACTTAGTCAACGATTAACTAAGGGGGCATATTAATTTTTTGATCCAAAAACCAACTTGTCTCTTGCCCCCTAATCTTCATCTTTCTTAAACATCATCGCACCACAAATTTCTACCAACAACAATTCCGACCACCACAGATTCTGTAACGCCCCAAATCCTAAATCTCAAGCCGCCTTGAAATCGAAGATTTGAGACCTTCAAACTGGATCCACGAGCGACGCCTACCATGAGTGCACAAACAATACCTGAAAAATGAAATAGCTGGGTTAAAACCCAACTGCAGTAGATTTCCTCAAACCTAAGTCTCGGGTAGGCAAGCTCAATCCCCAATCAAGGAAGTATTTCATTCATATTCATTATTAGCGTTATCTGAAATTTAACGTGACAACTAACATAATACAACGAGATTTACCACACGCATGTAGAAATTAGTAACTTATGTTCTTGGTTATTAGGCTTTCAACGTCCTCGTATTCTAATCCAATATTAACTCTCGTGATAATAATCTTTCTCCTTTTCAATGGATATAAACAGATCACACTATTCACCAAGCTAGACCTTTATAAAACCCTAACTTGACAATTAAGTCGACAAAACATTATGCCAAAAGACACAATCATCCAACTCTCGTCGAATGATATGACAAGTTGGTGTCCACGTTGTATGGGAGTGTGGTCCACAAGGTCATCCATTATGTTAGCACCGACCCCATACGCTCCATACCTCGATCACATCCGGTAGAGAGGGTCGAACCAACCACATAAACTCATACAACCCTCCATCACATCACACACATAATAGCATCATACAACAAACATAAGTCGAATGAGAGTGTGGCCCACAAGGTCATCCATTGTGTTAGCGCCGACCCCATACGCTCCATACCTACAGCACCTCCGGTAGAGAGGGTCGAACCAACCACATAAATTCATTCAACCCTCCATCACATCATAGCATCATACAACAAACATAAGTCGAATGAGAGTGTGGCCCACAAGGTTATCCATTGTGTTAGCGCCGACCCCATACGCTCCATACCTACATCACCTCCGGTAGAGAGAGTCGAACCAACCACATAAACTCATTCAACCCTCCATCACATCCATCGCATCACACACATAATAGCATCATACAATCATAATAGCATCACACCACAAATATTGGCTCTAATAAAGAATTACAAACAAGTTCACCAAACCATTCAAACCAACAACACATGACAAATCAAAATGGATGATACTCATAATAGATCTCCACGTGGATCCCAACCTTAAACAAACAAATAACAATAATAGTTAACAAATATAGACTCACCAATATAAGGTATCATATACCTAGGAAATACATTGCTTAAAGAATAGAAACCATGTGAATTATCTCAATCAATTCGTTCATTGGAGATTGTAGCGACACCTAGTACAAAAACCATTATAACTCCTCACTCGGAACTTCAATTAACTCACCGTTTGAACCACTAGAAAGTAGACAAACAAACCTTTCCAATCATATAATATACACATCGAGATTCATTACCAATCAATACCAGATCTAATTTTAATCTACACCGAAATACAGTAGGGACTGCTGTGACACCTCGTACGAAAACTATTATAACTCCTCGCTCGGAACTCCAATTAACTATCCGTTTGAACCACTAGAAATTAGACAAACATACCTTTCCAACCATATAAGATACACACCGAGATTCATTATCAATCAGTACCAGATTTACTTTTAATCTAGACAAAAATACAATAGGGACTGCTCTGACACCTCGTACGAAAACTATCGTAACTTTTCGCTCGGAACTCCAATTAACTCACCGTTTGAACCAATAGAAAGTAGACAAACAGACCTTTCCAAACATATAAGATAGACACCTAGATTCGTTACCAATCAATCCAGATCTAATTTTTAAGTTAGATCAAAACATTGTCCTATATGGATATTTTATGGAATTCAAGATAGAACTAATATCTAAATCATTCAATCATTCTTTATAGAACTTTATGTGATTAACAATACTAAACCTATCATGGAATCAATTGAAAAAGCCTACAAAAGAATTAGGAGATAAGAAATCTACCTCTTTTGCCTTAGATGACATCAAGACCACAATCATGCCTCTTTCTCTCTCTAGAGAACTCCATCTCTACCTCTTTTCTTCTTTATCCATTCTTCATTCACTAAGAGTGGCTTGTTGAAGATATACTAACCATAACATAAACAATACATAGATTTCTTCAACTTATTCATCACAATCTTCTCCAAAGAATACCATTTCTCTTTCTCTCTCTAAGTTTTGTTCTAGCTCTACAAAAAGAGCTCTAGACCCCTTTTTATATAATTAACTCAAGCAGCCCTAGTTTTCCTTCTAACCCACTTCTATTTTTATGATGCTCAAGCCCACACTAACTTACTCTTCATATTAGGCCCAACCCCAAATTGACCTAGAGTTTTTGTTATTTCCACCTAATTTGATATATATAGAGAATAGGGGTGTTACAGATTCCGACCACCATCTTTATCTCTCACCTTCTTTTTCTTTCCCTCTCTCTGTCTCTCTCTCCCCATTCGTCTTCTCTCATTCTCCTCTTTTCCCTTTCTTTCTCTCTCTAAAGCCTATTCCTTCTTCATAAAAGTTACTCCTTCATCACAAATTAGGTCTTCTTAAAAGTATAGGAGGATAAAGGGGAAATACCTATACTCTAAAATGAAGAATATACTACAAAAATACGTCATATTGGTAACGCCTTATTATAACGGCTTCCAGGTAAGCCGTTACAAATAAAGTAAATATAACGGCTTTTGTTTCTCCGTTATAAGTATTTCACTCTTTTATAACGGCTTGGATATGGATAGCCGTTGCAAATTAACTATTTAAGTTAGGCCAACATTTTAATTGATAATAGATACTTTTTATAACAGCTTTATTTTGTATAGCCGTTACAAATGAGTTGGATTTATTATAACGGCCTACCCCCGTTACAAATGAGTCTATATATAACGGCTTCCCTTCTTTCCGGCTGTTATAATTGTGAGCCCTAGAAACCACACGCACGACCAGTTCTTCCTATTTCGGTTTTCTCTTTCTACTTCGTTTAGAAGAGGATTTCAGAGAGAGGGAGGGTTCAGATTCGAAGCAACTATGAATTGTATCTCGATTGGAACCGATTTCTGGTGAGTTTTTCAATTTCATCTTTTTGTTTATATAAGAATTTTAGGAATTTTATCAATAAGAAGTTCAAGCAGCAACAATCAATTAAGGTTTAGGTTGTTGTTGTTGAGGACTTTAATTATTTTTTTAGGGTTTCTGATATCAAAAGCTAAATCTAGGTCAGGAGTAATTAAGGTTTGAGAAAAGGGCATTAGTTATTCTGGTGAAGTAAGTTCTTCTTAAACCTACTTGTTCTTCTAGATTGACAGTTTTAAGGAGTAATTAGTATTAGGGTTTCTAATATCAATCTTCGTCCCCACTTGTTCTTCTAGATTGACAGGTTTAAGGAGTAATTAGTATTAGGGTTTCTAATATCAATCTACTTCCCTACTTGTTCTTCTAGATTGACAGGTTTTTCTTAATAAAGGAATGACAACTCAGATTGACAGATCTTTTCTGCTCTGATAATATTTTGTTACAGGAAGTTAAATTTCTTGTTATTACTTCTTGGATCTTTACTTCGTTTCTTGATATCTTGCTATGTAATTGTATGAAATGAGTGTTGTTTTTCTCTTTCCTTTTGATCAACTTGTATTTAATCTACTCTTTCTAACTAGTATGATGTCAACCTAGCTAGTTAGCATAGTACTTGGGAATTATTTTATTAACAAGTCTTTGTTTTTTAAGTTGGTCTGTCAACTGAAAAGGGCCAAGTTTAAGGTATGTTTCTTTTTTTACTAAAAGAAGATATAAAATTCGCATGGACTTCTATTGTTGTAAATTTAATCTCATTGGCTTCTGAGTTATTGTAGACTGAACAGTCACTGAAAGAATTACAACTTGAAGATACTAAAAAAGAATCCGCACTGAAAAGGGATTCTAAACTGTTTGGAACGTTCATTTATTGTTTAACAGATCTTGGTATCTAGTTTGTTCTGAAGGTAAGTAACAGTCTGATTGACTAACATCTCGGTGATAATCATTTTTTTAAAACATTTCAAAGTTATGATTGACTAGATCCAATTTTACTCTGTGACAGTGTGGTCCGCTTGAAACTTCCAACTCAAAGCGATGGATCCGTCTTAGGTAGGCACCCTATAACTTACTAAGTGGCTTCCTTTTTCTCTTTATAAAAGGAATCACAAGCCATCACTCGTTGTCCCCCGAACCCGAAGAACAACTACCTTCATCCATCTTCTTTGTCTTAATTTTCAGTTTCAAAGATTGCCAACCAGATCACCCGATCGTCTTTGTTTCATAGCAGACCTTCTTTTTTGCTCATCTTGATAGATCGAAGTCAGTATTAGAAGTACGATTCAAATCTCCCATCTCAATCTTCTACTCCTTACCGATTTTCTTATTAATTGTCTTTTATTAATTCCTTCTTCTTCTCTGTTACTAATCTGATTACCCTGCTGTAAAGTTAGCATCTTTTTCTTCTATATAGTTTGATTATGTAAGTCGCTGATATGAGATTATCGTTTAGATGCTCACATCTTCTCTTGTTTTATACTACAATTGTTGAAACATTTTAATCGTCTTAAAATGAACAAGAAATTGATTGGGGTGTCTTCTTTACATGTTTATTTTTACACTTGATTTTGTGTAGATTTTAGCTGTCGACATGGTGTCAACAGCAGCAGCTCCCTCAGGCTGGTTGAGAGGAAAAGTGAAGGTTGTTCTCTCAGGCGATTGCTTGGTCATTATGGGGAGCTCAAGGGCGGAGATTCCTCATGAGAAAACAATTACTTTGTCCGTCCTCATTGCTCTTAGGCTGGTCAGTTCTAATTCTCTCCTCCCTATTTTCCCTCATGCTTACTCTTTTCATCTCTATACATCAGTTTTCAAACAATGTAATCTTACACTTTCTATTTCACTTTGCACATATCTTATACTTTTAGTATTATGTGCAATTCTTCCTTTGTTAATTAAAAAGATTTGCAAAGACATTGTTGTAGCTGAAAAAAAAACTCAAGCAACTTCACATGATAAATGTTTTGAACTTCCAACTTTTTTTTTTTCCGAAAAACAAGGGATAAATCAATTATACCCTTAAACAGATAGTAGGTTCTTAGAACCTAAAAAATGTCTAAATGCGAGAAGTAGATATTGATGATAATAGGATACATTACACAAGACAGATCGAAAATAGGAGATCCGGCGGTCAAGATAAGTTGCAAAAAAATAATATACGTGTATGTACGTGACGGATCGAGAAGACGAGATCCGACGATCAAGAAGAATTCAGAATATTGAAGATATATTGAAGATATGTGAAGATTTAGTTTCTTATATTCAGAATATCTCTTGTAACTATCTAATGGTAATATTAGATATATTTTGTATTATCTCCTAGTTTGGTAATCAGAAACTAGGAAACCCTAAATTCTAAGTTATCTATAAATAGGAGAGGGTTCTAGGAATCAAACTCATCGAGTTATGTAACCGATCAACCCTACATACAATTGTATGTGGTGATTATTAATAATGAAGTAATTTCTCCGTGGATGTAGGTCTTGAGTATCCGACCGAACCACGTTAAATATCTGTCATTATTTTATGTTTATCTATCCGATTATATATTAATCGTGACTTTATCATATCTCCGATTATTATATAATCGTGAATTTAACATGGTATCATGAGCAGGTTATTTGTTCGTGTTTTAGCTTCCGCTTTTCCCAACAATTTCTATATTGTTGTGTCAACATTCCAACTATTTTTTTTAGTTGTGATTACATTATTATTCAGTTGCTTTGTCGATTTGTACAACTTTTTCAAGATTATTCTTGTGATTATGTTTTATCGTCAAGACAAAAAAAAAATCAAGTGAAAGAAGAAGTAATTTTTGTACGAGAATAGAAAAGAAGATATTATTTACTTGATTTACTGAAGTTTGTTAAAATTCATCAAACTAGCAGCAATGATTTCTTCTTCAACAAAGGTAACTTTCCATTAAAATTTGATTTTTTTATTTTTAATTTTCTCGATTTCCTCTTATGAGACTTGACATAACATAATTGGGGCAAATATACCCGGTTGCATATAGCAACCCGACCCTACCCGCTTCCCCATAGACTTTTCTAGTCAGATTTGGGTTTTATTAGTTGACATAGGAACCAGGTTCACCCGACCCGATTATCCAACCCGCTTAAATTAGAGGGACCAACCCTACCTAATAAAGACTATTTACCTTTCTTCTCAGGGGAGAGATTCTATCCCCTATAACCCTTTTAGGGTTTGCTCGTTGGGGAAGAAAGCGATCAAGTTACTGCCTCTATTAGTCTTGTTAATGGGTGCTTGGGTATCGCCAAACCGGTGCTTTAATTTTGCCATAGACCGCCAACATAGTCGTCTTGCTGCAACAACACCAATGAAGCATTGATTTTTTTGCTTCCCCATTATCTTTCTCTCTCTAGCTCCTTCATGGACAGAATTTTCTTGGCTGAATTTGAGAAACGCTATCACTGGATTCATGTCGACTTATCATCTATGTGTGACTTCCATTCCCGATCATCTATGATTGATTTCCAATTTCGAAAATTATTTCCTTTGGAGCTTTTTATCTCTACAAGCCGATTCATCACTGGCGATTCTTGGTCGTGTTTGATTTCTTTGGAATATACCAATCATCGATCAGGATTTTACTATACAATACAATTGATTTTTTCTTGTTTAATGTTAACTCAAAATCGAGGGTGAGAAACCCTAATTTAGAAGTTCCTAAATTTCCCCAAATGAAGTATTTGCGACAGTTTCATCCCCCACATTATTTTGTGACGGCGACATTATCAGATCAGTGACAGTTTTGCATGCTGTCACTGTTTTCCATCCAAAGGAAAGTGACACTATTTCATGATGTCACTAATATTACAGTCTTTTTGCGAGGCATTTGTTATTTCCACAAATTGTCGCAACTATACATTGTACTTTTGCCACAGTTTGTTGCTGTTGGAAAATTTTATTTTGTGACAGAATTCTAATGTCAACTAAAAACAAAAACCAACTTTGTCTAGTTGTGACACAATTTTTCTGTCACTTTTTCTTCTATTTGTGACATAAAAATAGATTAATTTTATCTAATTTTCTTTCCGGATATACCCGTGATATTTCCAAAGTCATACTTTCTTTATGACGATTTTATTTCCCTACCAAAATTTTGGACTTTCTCTTCAACGGAGAAAGAATTCCTATTTTGGATTTTAATTCCGAAATTCAACCCGCGAAGTTTTCATAATCATATATTTCTCATGATTATTTCTTTCTTCCAATTATATTTTGGACTTTTTCTTACCACAAATAGAATATATCTATTTTGACCTATATTTCCGGATTCTCCCGTGACATTTTTCAACTCATACTTTCTCTATGATGACTTGTCTTTCATACCAAATTACATTTTGGACACTTCCTTTCACAAATAGAATATCTTTTCAATGAATAGAATATCTCTATTTTTTTGGAATTATATTGATCTTGCATTTTTTTTGGCAATGAATTTAATGTCGACCATCTTTTTGGTTGTTTCTTCTCCAATATTTTTTGACAATTACGACAATGATTTATTGTCGATTTTAAACAAAACAACATTATTTTGTTGTTACTCCTAAAGTTCATACTTGACGTTTTTATACGACAAGATATTGATCATCACAACCTTTTAGTTGTTGACATTTTCTTGTAACTATGTGAAGATTTAGTTTCTTATATTCAGAATATCTCTTGTAACTATCGAATGGTAATATTAGATATATTTTGTATTATTTCCTAGTTTAGTAATCAGAAACTAGGAAACCCTAAACCTTAAGTTATCTATAAATAGGAGAGGGTTCTAGGAATCAAACTCATCGAGTTATGTAGCCGATCAACCCTACATACAATTGTATGTGGTGATTATTAATAATGAAGTAATTTCTCCGTGGATGTAGATCTTGAGTATCCGACCGAACCACGTTAAATATCTGTCATTATTTTATGTTTATCTATCCGATTATATATTAATTGTGACTTTATCATATCTCCGATTATCACATGATCGTGAATTTAACAGATGACATGCCCTCTTCACCATTTGTGCAATAGTATCTACATTTAACAGAATCCTTAGTTTTCCAAATTATACCTTTTTTCTGTAACTTAACACATCAACTTAAAACGAAATGGTTTCACTTGTTTGACTTGGTGCCCAAGGCTGGGCGAAAGTACAGTCTCTTTTGTTATATATTATGACATCTGAAAATTGAAACTCCTTCGTTTTTGCAACAAATCGACATTGAAGCTTTACTAAGTAGTCTAATTGGTGAAGGTTAGGGAGCAGGACCAACGAAAAGAAGAAGCACGACCTTAGTTGGCAGAACTACTGCGACTTGAAGAACAAGCAAAGCAGCGGGGTGTTGGCCGTTGGAGCTAAGGTTTCTATGTCCTCTTTGTTGTTTCAATTTTGTCACAGAGGCAGCCATCTGCCATTGGTGATCCCTAGTAATTTGGATGCAATGGTCTTATTAGATAAAAAAAGGTTTTCACCTATGCAAGGAATCGTGGAGCAGGTTTGTGATGGAAGTACGGTTCGAGTCTACCTGCTTCAAGAGTTTCAGTTTGTGCAAGTTTTTGTTGCTGGCACCCAGGTATTTTAACCATATAGTCAGTAGTTGTGTGCCACTTTATCTTATACAACCCATATAAACTCAATCAGCCCATATTTATATTTTAATGATCTTATCCTACAATACTTGCATAATTGAAACATAATAGTTTGATTTTCTTCTCACAAACTTATTGATACTTGCTTGAGCATATGTTGTATGAAATTCTGATTGTAAATGTGGTTAATTTGTGTTGTAACTCTTCTATAACAGTTATATGAGTTAAAGATGATGCAATGTGGAGCTATACAAGGTCGAGATACGAAGTGGTCTAACTCCTGCTGATGATTTGAATGTAGCATGTGAAGGGATAAGCGTGTGAGATTTTGATTTTTTGTGTAGTATGTTTGGGTTGGATCGAATCATGAAGTTGAAACTTGTGTTTTTTTGTTTTTTTATGAAGTTGAAACTTGTGTTACTATCAATCAATATGAGTTGTTTCGTTTTATTTATTGTGTGGTTGGCTTGAGATGTCTGTTTTGTTTTGGTTTTCTGAATTATAAACAGGGTCATCAGTAAAAGCTGCAACAATTATAGCGGGATTCCAGAGTTTTCGATTTTTTTTTTTCAAATCAGACATTTATAACGGCCTTTTTAGACAAAGCCATTACAAAAGGTGGCATTTATAACGGCTGCTTTCGAAAGAGCTGTTACAAGCGACAACATATACAACGGTTTTATTAAAAGTTGCCGTTACAAATTACTCTTCTCATTTGCCGCCACCAGAATTCCCGCCAGTTTGGTGACCTTTTTTTATAACGGCTCTCCCACACCAAGCCGTGATAAAAAGGGTAATTTTAACGGCCTCAAGCCGTGACAACTGTATTTGCAACAGGACTTTTTATAACGGCTTTTATTTTTTATATAGCGGTTTTTAGCCGTTATAAAAAGCTTTTTTATAACGGCTTTTCGATCTGTTGTAACGACTTTAGCTGTTATAAAAGTGACGTGTTTTTGTAGTCAGTCTTAACAAGTTATGTAAGATCATGATGGAAAGTTAAACCGGTATACGATGCGTCAGAACATGTAAGTACCAACAAAACCCTAAAATAGAACATAGAAATCATTGTTGAATGCCTCTAAGGAGGGTTTCCTTTAATTCCAACTTCTAAATGCTTTGACTTAATTTTGCAGTGACATAGTTTTGTAGGATCATTTGGAGGAAGTGTTACATAAATATTCACCTCCTGAAGTGTTTGATCCCACTCAAATACCTTCTGTCTTGATAATCAATTGAGAAATACAATCATGGAGATTCATATATATTGCAGTGAAGAAGCAATTGATGAGAAATGTACGTATAAAGAGATCTCGAAAACCCTAGAATAAATCAGAATTCAGATATACTACAGTACACGGAACCCTATAAAATTTTCATCGGTGTCACAAAGGAAAGAATTAAACTAACTTACCACCATGAATGAAGCTGTGACACTTATCTGATCCCAATTTCTCCGCCGTCGGGAAACTCCTTCGTCCTCTTTTTAAGAGACGAAGGATTTAGAGAGAGAGAAAGAAAGGAAAAAAGAGGAGGAAGAAAGAAAAAGAAAGAAGGTGAGAGATGAAGGTGGTGGTTTAATTTAGCCAAGTTAGTCGGTTTCGAGTCTTTATTATAATAAAATGGTTGGTTTTCTTGATTAGGTGTCTTTTGGAGTGTTAGGTGTGAAAAACGGTTAAAAACGAGGAAAAGATGCATGAAGGGTATTTTGGTCATTTGGAGTCAAGGAAAATCTAATAATTTGGCCAAGGTCAGTGCGTGGTTGAAAAGTAGAGGTCGAGACGAGTTCGTAGGAGAAAACGGAAGTCAAATCGGAGTCCGGATGAGTGAAATATTCAAAGTCAAAGATGGGTCAAATTCTGTTGACCAAGTGGGATACAATCGGTGCAAATTCGGGCACGCGGGATTCTGAGGGACACGTGTCTCGGTATGGAGGTTGGTGCATCCAATTACCGTATTCGCGCTGAGCATCCAAATGCAACCTAAGTGGACGATCTAGTGTTTCCGGTGCATTATATTAAGGTACAACCGGACACGTGGCGCTCTATGGAGGCTGGTGTGTCTAAATCCCGTATTGTCGCTAAGCAGCGAAATGACCCTATAGGGCTGATCCTCTGTAGCGCGCTGCAGCTTAATTTGGTAGCCCCGATCTCACGTTTTAATCTCGACCGTCTCCTTCCGCGTTTTCGAGATCGGACGGCTGCTGAGCGTTTGACCCATTTCCTCATATTTCTTTGTAACCCGAGACATCTTATTAAGATGCTCTAGGACACGTGGCCTTATACCAACCCTCCAGATCCGTGCCTTGAAGATCCGACGGCTTCTGATCTTGTCATTGCTTCTTAAGTTGCTTCCGGCCACACCTTATCATCTGAAATCCTTCCCAACAAACCCTAGCCGCCGGGTCACTTAACCAATTTAGGGTTTTGTGATTTTAAACCCCCCATATTTCCAAATATAACCCTTCCTTTTATCTTTTTACCCATTTAACCCAACAAAACCCTAACCCACCTATAAATAAATCCCTTTCTCCTC
>BEHA01001981.1:19972-54113 GCA_002897215.1 Eschscholzia californica subsp. californica | reverse complement strand
TCATTTTCATAAAAAGAAAGGTCGGCACGTCGCACGAGTCTTTTCTGGAAGTATTGCGACCCACCCGTCTCAAAAAGGCGCTCTGCTGGCGCTTTGGTGATATCTATAGGGAGATGTTTTTCTTGTATTTAGAGATTCAGTCAAACAACCAACCACCATTTTTCTAGTAGAAACTATTATTTAAGGAATGTAGTAATAAAACTCAAACACATCTTATGTGGTTTGATTACATAATACAAGTAAAGATTAAATTATAGAATAACAATTGAGAAAACACTTCAATGCGTCAACTGTTGGTAGCCCAAGTGGTTCCAAGGTGTTGACATAAACTCCAGAAATCCCTGGAGGTCTCAGGTTCGAATCCCAGAGAAGGTGGAATCTTTGGTTATTTGATTTGAGATTAGTAGGGTGTAAATAATGTAGTTGGGCTCTAGGTCATTGTCATGTTGGGCTATAGGCCCGGTTCTTGTTTCAGTTTGAGTGGGCAGTTATTGAGCGTATCACATCTATGATGTATCAATGCCATATGTAACGACATACGTTGATCGTAGTCGACTTCCAAAAAAAAAAAAAAACACTTCAATGCCACAAACACCTAAATATGAATCTTTATAGAATAATAATAAAAAGACCCATCAAGATCCATATTTTATAGTATATACTACTAGTCCACATACTTTTTTACTTAATGATTATGGTCTCTTGAATGTAGGTTACAATCTCTTGTATTTCAATACTGAGCAAGAATAGAAGAACATGACGAGTTGATGAGTATGTAAAATTAAGGTTGCCGAATTCTCGAAAAAAAAGAGATAAAAGTGGCATAAAAAAAGAGAAATGATGATATATATATATATATATATATAAAAAAAAAAAAATTGTTGACCAATTTTCACCAATCGATTTCATCAACAAATTTTTACAACAAAGACGAAAAATTATCAGATAAAACTCTTGAGTATTAGATTATTTAGAAAAGCATTAGTGTATAAAAATTAGCAGTGAAGCTCCACATGGAATAATATGTTGTGGTTTGCAAGTTTGACTAAATCTGTGCTATTGAGAGATGAATATCACAACCGTCACATCAGTTGGGTAACTTATTTTGTCAAAATCCTTTGTGATTCTAACACTTCCAATATTTTAGTATTTCGGAGTTAATTTCGAACAGCTAAATTTACATGTCTCCTCATACAAAATGCGTATCTCTCCCTATACAACCACTTTTATAACGGGTGGCATTAGTCACGTGCGTTTGCCGTCGTTGTCCAAAGATGTGTGAAGAGAGAGAGAAAAAGAAAGTAGAACTTGGAGAATAGTGAGAGAGAGAGAGAGATCGGAGAAGAAAAAGAGGGGGGAAGAAAATTAAAAAGCCTAAAAAAGGTTCTCCTTTTTTTTTCCAAAACAATTTGTAAAATTGATCATCAATAATCATGTCTTTGATGAGAAGAAGAACCTTGCTTAAGGTTATCGTTCTTGGAGATAGTGGGTATGTCTTAATTTTTCATATCATGATCTATTCATAACTTAATCCCCATTTCGGTTTTTAATCATCTTATTGAATTTAGTTATGATCAAGGGAAAAATTCAGCTTTTTTATTGAATTTTTTGTGAATTTTCAGGGTTGGAAAGACATCTTTGATGAATCAGTATCCTTTGATCAAAGATTAGATCTGTTAGATTTATCATTATTGAATATTATCAACTTTTGAATCTTCTTTTTGGGTTTAATATAACATTGTTGATTTTTATTCTGTAACTTTGAAATTTTTGTTGAGACTTATGATACTTGAGATTGGTGTAATGAAATGAAACCATTGATTTTTATTAGGGTTTCTTACTGAAATTAGATTCTGCAATTTGGGTCTTTAACTGTAATTTTAGATATGTTCATAAGAAATTTAGTCAGCAATATAAAGCTACCATCGGTGCTGATTTCGTTACGAAGGAGTTACAGATTGATGATAGGATTATAACATTACAAGTGGGTTTCCAGTTTTATTCAATTTAAGAGTAATAATTTATTTATTTTGGTTTCATTGTTATGATTATTGAAGATTGTTGTTGATGGATGAGATCATGTTTGGACTGCTAGATTTGGGACACAGCTGGGCAAGAAAGATTTCAAAGCCTTGGTGTTGCATTTTATAGAGGGGCAGATTGTTGTGTTTTAGTCTATGATGTAAATGTACTCAAATCGTTTGATAGTCTCGACAATTGGCGTGAGGAGTTTCTCAGACAGGTATATCTATGCCTTAAGCTATCTATCATAGGTTCTTATAGTGACAATAATGGATTCATTGAAATCTTGTTTTAGGTTGATTTAGTTAATCTATGTAAGGGTTAGCCATTGTTAACGATCATTCCTTTTGTTGACTCTTACCCTACCTTAGGTGTTAGTAAAATGCCTTGCCAAGTACTCTCGAGCAACATGAAGCTACTCGCTATCAGGGTAGAGCCTATGCGAGTAGAGATTTTCTCCATACTTGGTGTAGTTCAAGTACTTCAATATAGTAGGATGAGGACTTCCAAGTCCGAGTAACTTAGTGAAATAGAAAGCATTTTTCCATTGAAATTATCGTTCAGCTTTATGATTTCTATTTTGCATACAAGTTTATCTTTTATACAGTTGAGACCCAGAAGAAACTAATTTTTTATACAATTTCATAGCACTTTTTTCACTTTTTTTTTTCTGACAACACTTAAAATTGTTCGTAAGTTCAAGGCCGAGTACTCTCAAGTAACTCTACCTACTCCCAGCCTGTCCAAGTAGGGCTCTCATAGCGGGTTCTACTGTATAGCCAGTAGCCACGAGCCCACGACGAAATTTCATTGGATTCATTTCACATATTCAAATTCCAAAATGTTCTGTACTGAATATGTTCGAAGGTCTGAAATAGCATGTGAACGCCTTTGCGAGTCTGTGACTTCTTCAAGTATCAAGTTGACACTGTCCTTTATGCCTAAGTTAATGCAATTCATATTGCCTCATCTTGAGTCAATCTGATGTTCACATCTCTGAAAGTGGTGATTGATTACTTCCTTTTTTAGCTATTTTGCCTTACAATCATCTACCTGTTACTTAAACTCTGTAAACCTTCTGGGTGATGCTAGGTTGACACACATTTTTCTGAGACAAAACTTGACACAATATCTTCTAATCGTGCATTCTCAAACTTTTGTGGATGCACAGTCAAATCTAAAAAATGAGGCTCTATGTCTTTTTGTGTCAACAAAAACTATGTTGACCTATCATTATTCAATCATTTTACATGTTTGTGTTCTTATTTCTTAATTTGTTTGAATCGGTTTTGTATTCAGGCAAGTCCAGCGGACCCCAAAACTTTCCCATTTGTCTTGCTCGGAAATAAGGTTGATATAGACGGTGGAAACAGCCGAGTGGTAAGGAATGACAGCATAATAAATAGAATAATTTTATTTGCTTTTGTTTCATCTTATACATCATAAGCTTCTAACTACCCATCTTCCTGCAGGTCTCTGAGAAGAAAGCAAAAGATTGGTGTGTAAACAGGGGGAACATACCCTACTTCGAGACATCCGCAAAAGAGGATTTAAATGTTGATGATGCATTTACTTGTGTTGCAAAGACTGCACTAATGAAAGAACATGAACAAGATATGTAAGTAAACTCAATGAGACGGTTTTTCAGCTTATGCATTGTTACTTTTCTTCTTTTTTTAAGTGCGCATGACTTTTCTCGATTTGCAATACTCGGAGGGTTTGTGTCTGTTACATAGATAAATTGTGATATTTATGTATGATCTACATATATATATATATATATGATATATCTAAATCTGAAGCTCCCTTAGAAAATTGCCACATCCGGACATCCCCATGTTTGGTCAGTTGACTCCGTTCGTAAATCACATTCATGCAATCGGTAAAGGACTTCCCATTTGATTGTGCTTTTTTAAGAGGTATATGAGTTGGCTCATGGCTGAAGTAGAAACCAAATGAAAGAACACTAAACAAATTCTTGACCTGCGAAAATGGGTATTTAATTTGAAATACCCCTCGTCAAGTCAGTTATAAGTTCACTGAAAGGTTGAAGTTATCATGATTTGATTACATGTCCTGGTGTTCGAATTATTTATTATCTTCTCTACTCGACTGATTTTCATCTGATTCGTTTAGTTTGTTTCACTGACGGAGAAAACTTTCATCTGTAGATACTTCAATACCATCCCAGATGCGGTTTCAGAAACTGAACAAAGAGGAGGCGGCGGTTGTGCGTGTTAGAATTCAGATCTTCCTCCTAAGAGAAGCTAATCTATAGCAAAGTTCTAAATTCTCTCCCGGTTTGCCTGATTCATCTTTCTTTTTCGATTCTATTTTCTTCTACTTGTTATGATGATTCTTAGCCATTTTTTTTTATGTACTTACCACTTGTATACTAATTAAGGTTTCTTATTGTCGAGACGGCTAGGATTGTTTTCTTTTGAGCTGTATTGATTTGTAAAGACTGTGTTGTTGCTGTTAAATTTTTAACCTTCAGATGGTAATGACTTTTACCTTGCGTGTTAGATTTTTGTGCATACTTTATCCTATTTGGTTTATTGTTCTAGTACCTCCTCTGGGCATGGACTATTTCGTGTTTGTCTTGGTTAAAAATACCTGCCAATAATACTTTTTTAGGTTTCGGTTCCTCATCAAACCCGCTGGAACTTCAGCAAATTCATGCAAACCAAGTATAAATATGTACAAATTCATGCGAACATTATCCATACAAAGGTATGCAACCTTCCTGAGAAGCAAAAGGCGGAAAAATGTGGTTGAATCTTTTTGACAAAACTAAAATTTGGCCTAGGAAATTTTGTCAAGTTTTCGCCAAAACCAAATAATAGTAATGTTGTTGAAGAAATAAGAAAATTTGGTGATGGAAAATGATTCCCAAACCCAATTACAGTCAAAGTTGTTTCAACAAAACTCAGCTGAAAGAAATTCGTCACAACAATGACCGCCCGCGCAACCGTTACTGAGAAAGTCAGATATAATCAATGTTTTAAAACACTATCGCCACAAGCCCGCAAACTTTACTGACAAAGTATGTTTGTTTTTCTATGACTATAGTTCTCCGATAATCGTCTTAGAAGACGAAGGATATAATCAATGTTTTACAAAACTTTCAAGGTGTTTGCATCGAAACTAGCATCGGGCGACACAGTCTCCTAATGCCTCGAGGCATGCGTACATATTTGAATTCGATATTAAAACGTTTGCATCTAAGTCGCTTGTTATTCTTGAGTCGTTGGACAATACAAAAGTATTAGTATTTTGTATATTAAACACTTTGTGGGACTTCATACTACAGTATTTAAGTATAAAAATTATGCTATATCATTTCCTTCAAAAAAAAAAAATTTAAGCCTTTTACGCAACGAGGCGCCACCTCGCCTTGTGAGGGCAATCTGCCTTTTGAGGTGTAAAAACATATTTTAAAGCATTGGATATAACATAGCTTAATTCATATTGTCGAAGTCTAAAGTGGTAATAAGTTTGTATATATAGCAGATCAATTCAGAGCTATAACAACTGTATATGTAGAAAATAAGAGACAAATAAGTTTTACAATGAGCCAGAAGGCAGCTAACAGTTGAATGCCATGACTCTCACAACTGTAATTTAATTTGCAGAATTTAGCATCTAACTTATATAGGTCAAGTATGTAGGATTTTACATCTCAGCCGCGAATGATTTCCCGCAACCACAGGTTTGAGTAGCGTTCGGGTTTTTGAATGAGAAGCCTCCACCGATAAGTGCATCGCTAAAGTCCAACTGCATGCCGTATATAAAGAGGAGACTTTTCGGATCACAAACTGCAAATATCATGAGAACGAAACATGTAAGCAAGAAGCTTTGAGCTTTTTCGTGTTTACAAGATTGATAAGTTCTACTTCTCACATGGGTAACGAAGTTATGATCCATATATGTAAGAGAATAACATGTACATAAATATATAAAAACTCAGCCTAACTCGGTTTGAAGCATCTGCATGAAAATTATATAAGAACTATTATGTTTGAACTTAGTTCAACCAAAAAAATATTATGTTTGAACTTTATTTGCATATAACCTTAACTCGGCCTTGACTCGGGCAGCCGAGTCCGAGTTTAACAGCTTAGGCTTGTATTATGTTGAAGGAAAACGTGGAACAATCAGAACTTGCATAAAAGTAATATCGTTTATCGGTCATGAAATAATGTGTAGAAGTTCCTTTGCCCAATATCTCTACAGCCAAACCAATAGAGTTCCTAAACTGGAGACCTTTTCTTGTGAAGCAAAAAGATTTGAACCCTCTCTCGTCTATCTAGCACTTTCATATGGTGACTATCACTCCGTCCATTGTTTTTAGTTGTCATAAAAGTAGCGTTTTTTTGCAGATAGACAGTTCACTATATCCAAATAGATCAGTAATTACCAATGGCAATCACTCAATATGAACTAGCAGGTTTTGGAGTAAAACAATTCCCACATTCACATAATAATCAAATGGAGTAGATATAAAAATTACCCACTTCTGCATCTTCATGTACTATCTAATCACTTTATGAGGCAGACTTCGATAAATTATGATCAAATTGAGAGTAGTTGTGGATTGTGGTAATAAAACGTTATTATGTTTATGTCTCGTAACCCTTCAGTTGCATGAAAATAGGTGGGTTCTAAATAAATAGGCTAGTTTCCGTTGTTTGGTTGCAATCTTATTTCATCGAAGTGTGGACCCATTAAGTTAAAACCGTGAAAAAATGTGGTTTTTAAACACTACCATGGAACACGCTTCTTTGCTTCCCCCATCAAATCACTTCCGCGGAACTCGTGGAAATGAACACCTTCCTGGAGCAAGGAAGTGAACTACAAAAGTGTGTTCATTTCCACCCGTTCCACATAAGTTATTCTCTAAGGAAGCAAAGAAGTATTATTCCATGGAAGTGTATTACAACCATAATTTTTAGTTAATATGCCCATAATCTCACGAAAATACAGTTGCAGTCAAACAACGGAAAATAGCGTTTGTTTTGAAAACTCGCCCGTTTGGATGACAATTAAGGTTATCAAACACACACTAAGTTTCTTATCATGACTAGGATGTTTACTGAGTAACAGTTTGATAAGCTAAATCTACTAGACTGCTAGTAAAAGTAGAAATTTCCAATTTAATAAATATCAATACAAGCTTATCAAAAGAAAGATAAACAAGAATCGAACAAGAGCCAAAACATTAAGTACTAGCACTACAACTTAAGCTTCTAACAAAAAGTAGATATAGAGGCGTACCTATGACAAACCCATCGTACTCGATAACGGAGTCGTCGGGTCTTGCGTTTGATCTGTTTTCGAACTCCATTGTATAAGACATCCCAGAGCAACCGCCTTGTTTAACTCCAATTCTTAAGCATAGGTCTTCATTCCGTTCAGACCTCATTTTGTTCAAATGCTTAAGTGCACCATCAGTAAGAGATATTGGGCGTGCAATACTACCAGAGGTTGCTGGAGCTGAAATATAGAAATTTGAAAGAATTTAGCATTACAATAAAACATCACTTCTGCAAGATATTAAACCCAAAGGCAAAAACCCTCTTAATATTGAACTAGCATTTTGAGATAGATAAGTCGTTTACAAGAATGAGTGTGCATCGAATAAACGATAACACTAGGGTATTGATATCAAAATGACATTGTTTGTATAGGAAATTGGGCCAAACCGCCCAAAGACCCAATTTCCGGCCCATTTCATGTTGGTCTTCGTCACAAGGATATGTCAATTTTTTAGGCTTGGGCACCCTACCCAAAACCTGTGCAAACTATGAAATTGAGGAAACCATGTCCAAACCTTGCAAAACCTCATTAGGCACATATCTTATATAGGTAGCTGAAACCTAAAAATTTTAAGAAGTCCCTTTCGACAAAAGAAAATTTGGCCTAAGGAGTTCTGGTCATTTTCCCTTGTTCTCGATGTGCAATCAATTAGTATGAAAAGTATCGATATGGTGGGGATACGGCAAAAGATAGAAGTCACCAAGCTTTCTACCATGCTAAGTCTAGGAGCGACATGGACTAACCACTATGGGTGAAATGCCGAGGATGTCTTCTGATTAGGGTTTTGATTGGAAATATGGTAGGCACTTAAGCTGGTTTATCATGTGCCAAAGAAGCCGAGGCAAACTCGATCCAATCCAAGTTCAATTTCAGTAAAAGAAAAAAAGACTTATGGATCCAATAATCGAATCAAGATACCTTCACTACAATTAGGGTTCTTTTTTTTGTTCCTTAATCACTAATGTTTCAAGATTCAAGCTGAACCCACAACTCAAACAGAACCAAATAAGTATTTTCAAATATAAAGACTACAAATTTTCTACCTAATTAAAACATATACATGAGAACTTTATACCCTAAAATTTCCCCTAAATAGTTTTATTCAATCTCTCTCAAAATTCACTCAAACTCCTAATTGAGTTTAATATCCCAATCATCTAATATCTCAAATATCAAACTTAAACTGTTTAAATCACATATATCTCACAAAACCCTTACCCAATTTGTTCTTCAAACTTACAAACCCAAATTAGTTCGAGATAAAAATTCGATTTTTAATATCTTATCTATCACGTAATTTAAATCAAGAAGTGGGGTTTCCAGAGAGAGAGAGAGAAAGAGGGAAGTGATTAGGGAGTACCTGAGACAGAGCTGGATCGAATTGAGATGGATTTTCTGAGAGTGAGATTTGGATATGAAGATCTAAAGGAAATTGAAGATGAGGGTTTGGGTAAAAAGGGAAGCTTTATACCTAGACGGTAGAGTGATGGACAATTGGTTGTTGCAGAGAGAGCCATGAGAGAGAGGGAGAGGGAGAGAGAGAGGAAAGAGGACGAAATTATGAGAAATTTAGTGATGAAAATAATATGGGTGTAATTACAATGGAATGAAATGGTTTCTGACCGTTGGATCATTGTTACCTATTAACTTAAATTTTCTAAGCCAATTATTTAACTAACCAAAATGAAGGTGTTATAACTGAAAGTCGCGGAAGCTCGAACCTATCCTAGAAATTGATCCGACTATGAAGATTAATCGTAAAGCTAAGCCAAAATCTAAATATGCGAACAGAATCAACGAGGTTCGGCTTTAAAGCCTACGTCTTCGGGCGAACAAGAAATCTTTATTGAAGGATATATGAAGACGACTCACACAACCCGCAAGTTCGTCCCAAGATGGTACCGTATAGTAATAACCTTCTATACTAAATCTTCGACGACCGAGAAATTTAACACCGCTCAAAAAACTATGAAAAATTTCTCTCACTCTTGCTCTCTCTCTTTAGCTCTCTCTCTTTAGCTCTCTCTAAAGAGTTGTTATTGATGTGTTGGTGTGTTGAATACAAATACTCAAACCCCTATTTATACATTATAGCCACCGACCCATAATAGGAAGTAGGAATTTGTAACCAAATTTTGGAAACACCAAAATTTAGAAACCAATTGCAAAAACCGCCATTAATAATTGGTGCCAATTTGCAAAACCGCCTTTAAGCAAATTTGAAACCTATCCATCCAATTCAAACCGCCCAATTCAAAATTTGGAAACTTCCTCTTACAATTCTCCACCTCGTACACAATTTGATAAACTTCAAATTTTGGACGAACACCAGGATACTCCTTGTAAGATATATCTGCTTCTTGTAACTTCATCCGACTGCGCCATATGACCATGGCTGCCTACGTACCCTTTTGCAGGATCAAGCCTACCGTAGTTCTACCAACCCTTCACATAGAGATTACCTTGTCGCCATTACGCCCTTTCGGGCGACTTAACACGAGCCTATTTGTAGCAATTCCAAGCAATGCTGAAACTTGCTACACGTCACCACTTTAGTCAACATGTCCGCGGGATTCTCATTTGTGTGTACCTTCATAAGAGAAACATCACCTTCCTCTATGACATCTCGTACAAAGTGATACCTGACATCGATATGCTTAGTGCGAGCATGATGAACCTGATTCTTCGCCAAGTGGATCGCACTTTGACTATCACACCATACATCCACGCACTCCTGCTTAATCCCTAGATCATCCAGAAGACCCCACAATCACAATGCTTCCTTCACACCCTCGGCCAAAGCCATATACTCGGCCTCCGTAGTAGATAACGCAACTGTAGATTGTAACATTGATCGCCAACTAACTAGAGCACCATGTACCTTAAATACATAACCAGTAGTAGATCGTCTTCTATCTAGATCGCCAGCATAATCCGAGTCAACATAACCGCTTACCTGACATGTGTCTCCACCAAAGCACAAACCCGTATCAACAGTACCCTTCAAGTACCTCAAGACCCACTTCACAGCTTCCCAATGTGTCTTCCCCGGGTTTGCCATAAACCTACTAACCACACTGACCGCCTGTGAAATATCTGGACGAGTACACACCATAGCGTACATCAAACTGCCAACTGCACTAGCATACGGTACACGATCCATATGATACTTCTCCACCGTAGTAATGGGAGATTGTTTTCCCGAGAGCCTGAAATGTGGTGCCAAAGGTGTTGACACCGCCTTTGCATTCTGCATCCCAAATCGAGAAACTACTCGTTCGATGTAACCTTTCTGATTCAAGTACAGCTTCTTACTTGACCGCTCTCTCTTAATCTCCATTCCCAGTATTTTCTTTGCAGCCCCCATGTCTTTCATCTCAAACTCTTGAATGAGTTGAGATTTCAACTTATTTATCTCCACCATGCTTCGAGAAGCAATAAGCATGTCATCCACATACAAAAGGAGATAAATAAAGTCACCTTCGCGAAGCTTTTTGATGTATACACAACAATCATAGTCACTTCTGCGAAAACCATGCTTTAGCATGAAAAAATCAAATCGTTTGTACCATTGGCGAGGGGATTATTTTAATCCGTAAAGAGATTTCCTCAAACGACATACTTGATTTTCTTTACCCTCAACCTTGTATCCCTCAGGTTGAGCCATATAAATTTCTTCTTCCAAATCTCCGTGCAAGAAGGCGGTTTTAACATCGAGTTGTTCCAGCTCAAGATCACTGTGAGCAACAATACTCAATAGCACTCGAATAGAAGTATGGTTCACGACCGGTGAGAAAATCTCATTGTAGTCGACCCCTTCTTTCTGTGCATAACCCTTGGCCACTAGTCTTGCCTTATACCTTGTACCCTTGATCTCGGAAGAATCCTCTTTCTTCTTGTACACCCATTTACAACCAATAACAGACTTACCTTCGGGCAATGGGACAACCTCTCATGTTTGGTTCTTGTGAAGAGACTCCATCTCTTCTTGCATAGCAACCAACCAACTCTCTCTTTCCGCCGCGGTGATAGCTTGTTTGAAGGTGACCGGCTCGTCGTCTTCCACCGAGAGTGCATATTCAACCACATTTGCCTGCCCGTAATGCCTAAGAGGTTTGTCTGACCCTAACCTCTGTACCGGCTTATATAACCGTTTCGGCCTAGTGTGTACCGAAACATCCTGCTGTTGTTGTTGTAAAACTTGTGTACCTTCCCCTTGAACCTCCTCATGATCGGGTTCATCAATTTCCTCATCCTGAGTTTTATCCTGATGCTCCACCTGATCATGATTCCTAGAAACCCGTTGGTCTTCGGCTTCTACTTCCACTACTTGAGCTTTAGTAGACCCAACATCACCACAACTAGGCACCGTAGCTTTCGTCATAGCTACAATAGATGACTCATCAAACACCACATCTCTGCTGATTACAAACTTCTTGTCTTCCGTACACCATAGCCGATAACCTTTGACTCCTGTAGCATATCCTAAGAAAATTGCCTTCTTTGCTCTATTGTCAAGTTTGTTACCTTTAACATGGTAATAGGTCGTACAACCGAAAACCTTAAGTCTCTCGTAATCTACATGTTCACCTGACCACACCTCGTAAGGTATGCCGCCATCTAAAGAAGAATGTGGAGACCTGTTCACAATATAACAAGCTGTAGCAACAGATTCTGCCCACCATTCTACGCCTAATCCCGAATTAGAGCGCATACACCTAGCCTTCTCAAGTAGTGTACGGTTCAATCTCTCTGCGACTCCATTCTGCTGAGGTGTGTTTACTACTGTCCAGTGCCTCACAATGCCTTCCTGATTACAAAACTCCTTGAATGCCCCATCCGTGTACTCGGTCCTATTATCCGACCTTAACGTCTTCAGCTTTCGACCAATTTTGTTCTCAACCATTGCTTTCCACACCAGGAATGTGTTGAATACCTCATTCTTATGCTTTAGAAAATAAAGCCAGACAAATCTCGAATGATCATCAACGAATGTAACAAAATATCTGGAACCACCCTTGGAAGGTAACTTTGCCGGTCCTCAGACATCGGTGTGTACGTAGTCTAACACCTATTTGCTCCTGTGTTTGCTTGTAGAGAACGTCACCCTGTGTGCCTTCCCGAACACACAATGCTCACAAAACTCCATGCAATTTCATGTCCTTCAACAAGCCTTTCCCGCACATCAAAGATAGACCCTTTTCTGACATATGCCCAAGGCGCATATGCCAAAGCCTCGTACTAGCCGTTAGATCCCTTCCACTGATTCCTACTGCTACATCTCCCGTAATTGTTGTCCCTAAAAGTTTGTATAAATTGCCGTAACGAGTACCTCTCATTACCACCAAAGAACCCTTAACGACTTTTATGGAGTCATTCTCTATAATTATCTTACAGCCGTTCCGCTCCAACACACCAAGTGAAATTAGATTTTTCCGCAAATCGGGCATGTGTCTTACGTCCGTCAATGTTCTCACCACTCCATCGTGCATCTTGATCCGTATTGTTCTGAGTCCCACAGTTTTACATATACTATCATCACCCAGTATAACTGTACCACCATCTATACTCCTATAGGTAGTAAACCACTCCCTATTTGGGCACATATGGTGTGACGCCCCTGAATCAAGCATCCACTTATCGAAGATCTTCTCAGACACCTCTGTCACCGAGAAACATTCGTCCACCTCTTCTGACACATATCCCGCCTCTTGCATCTCTTGTTTCTCCTTGTAGCCTTCGTTCTTTTGCTTCAACTTTCTCTTTGGACAAGCCGCTTTAAGGTGGCCAAGCTCACCACAACTAAAGCACGTTTTCTTGAAAGAGCCTCTAGATTTGGATCTAGATTTCCCGCCCTTTCCCTTTCCCCTTCCCCTTTCATTACTCCTCCCCCTCGTTACAAACAACCCTTGTGCTTGTTCCTTGTCTACTCCACCCGACGCCATACTGCTACTAGCAACCTTACGAAGGTCATCCGCTAATAGCGAATTTCTCGTCTCTTCCATGGTTAGACTATCACCAACAAGCATCAAAGTTTGAACAAGGTTCTCATAGGATTTAGGTAATGAAAGTAACAATATGAGGGCTTGGTCCTCATCCTCAACCTTAACATCAATATCCTTCAAATCTGAGATAATCCTGTCAAACCTATTCACATATTCCTGAATAGAAGAACCCTCTTCCATTCTACATGTGAATAATTTGGATTTTAAGTAGACCCGATTCGTTAAAGTTTTTGTCATGAAACTGCTTTCTAGCTTTAACCACACACTCGCCGTCGTTGCTTCTCCGTCTACTAGGAACGCCACGTCCCTCTCAAGACACAACATAATGGTTGCTCGTGCTTCGAGATCTAACTCCTCCCAATCCTCATCTGACATATCTCCTGGTTTCTTTCCCGTCAACGTCTTATGTAATTTCTGCGAGATTAACAGATTCTTCATCTGCAACCGCCAATAAGAAAAATCGTTTTTCCCATTAAACTTCTCTATCTCATATTTCCCTGATTTGACCGTACCACTTCTCGATCCCATCTTCTCTTCGTTCAATCTCAACAAGGCTCTGGTACCAATTGTTATAACTGAAAGTCGCGGAAGCTCGAACCTATCCTAGAAATTGATGTAAAGCTAAGCCAAAATCTAAATATGCGAACAGAATTAACGAGGTTCGGCTTTAAAGCCTACGTCCTCGGGGGAACAAGAAATCTTTATTGAAGGATATATGAAGACGACTCACACAACCCGCAAGTTCGTCCCAAGATGGTACCGTATAGTAATAACCTTCTATACTAAATCTTCGACGACCGAGAAATTTAACACCGCTAAAAAAACTATGAAAAATTTCTCTCAATCTTGCTCTCTCTCTTTAAAGAGTTGTTATTGAGTTGTTTGTTGGTTGTGTTGGTGTGTTGAATACAAATACTCAAACCCCTATTTATACATTATAGCCACCGACCCATAATAGGAAGTAGGAATTTGTAACCAAATTTTGGAAACACCAAAATTTAGAAACCAATTGCAAAAACCGCCATTAATAATTGGTGCCAATTTGCAAAACTGCCTTTAAGCAAATTTGAAACCTATCCATCCAATTCAAACCGCCCAATTCAAAATTTGGAAACTTCCTCTTACAGAAGGTTTATCCAAAAGAGAGAGAGTATTGAAGTTGAGTTTGAACCATGATTTAATGGCATTCTGGGCTCTATGTTTAACATTAGCATGATATAATCTACTTTCATGAGTTTTCGTAGTGATCTAGTAAGACTCTTCTAGTGGTATATTATTATGACTTTGTTGAGTTACTCTAACCTTTCTAAGAGTTCGTAATTTATCGATTTTGTGGTGTTTCATGTAATAAGATTTTGTCGTTCAAAAATACATATACATCTTGAGATTATCAAGGTATATATTTTTGTCTCAGTTTGACTCATCTAAAATTAAATTGTTCAGCGAAACAAAAGTGTTGTGATAAGAAGTATGATAACCAGTTGTTTTACTCTCATCAAAAAAAAAAACAGTTGTTTTGATATTAGAATCTCAATTTAGTATTTTCTCCTGGTTCAAATCAGTCTTGAAGTATTCATTTACACCGCCGGACCCATCCGATAAAATAAACATTCTGAAATCAACTTATATTTGTGTTATTTCAAAAAGAAAAAAAAGCTTATATTTGTGTTGGTCCATTGGTGGGACATAAATTTACTTTTGGTAACTGATAAGAAGAGAAATGTGCTCCTTAGCTATAGGTGGTGGGGTGTTTTTGGGAGAGTTTTCTTCCTCTAGTTTTTAATGGCTACTTCTTCATCAATCCCCAGAACTTGGGGATGCCTTCATCCATCTTCTTCTTCCACTACCCACACCAAAAATTCTGCCCCTTTTCCAACCATTTCACTCTCATTCTCTCCTTCAACCCTTTGTGGGTCTAACAAGATCAGATTGAATCACAGCTCTAATACTATTTTTCGCACCCAAGCTAAGTTTGATAAATTCCAAGGTCAAGAAGTTGATAACCAGAATTCAGTTCAAACCCAACAAGATGATGATGATGATGGAGATGGAGATGGAGATGAAGTTCAAGTTGAAGATGATAGGTAAAAGGTTTCATTTTTCTTTTCCTTATCCACTCATTTTCTTGGAATAATTGAACTGAAAGATTCTTTCTTACATTATTATCTCTATCTTATATCTATGCTTATTTTTGGGTAAGTGATTAAAAATTTCAATAATTTTTAATAAAGTTTAAATATTAGATATTCCTCTACAATTTTAGTTGTAATAAGTCAAGATAATAAACATTCAAAGACAAAGAATCCTAATTCGAAGAGATTCATAAGTGGTCATGCTTGTAAATTAGCTATTTTTAAGATTTTAAAGAAGAATGAAGAGGAAATTAGTGAAAACAAGAGACCTCCTCATTTGTAATAACAATTAGGAAGTTGAGTAAATGTTTATTTTAGATATGGGATGGTGGGTCGACCCATAGACTCTCGTAAAATTGTTGTGCTTCGTTATAATAGTTCGAGTTTTTTCTTTGACAACGTTAAGATTCGAACTCTGGTATTTCCAGCGGAGAGATATACATGTGACCACTCAACTGAAGTGAGTTTCACATAGTTTGAGCTTTTTGAATGTGTGTTTGTTAAACACGGTATCGGAGGTACATGTTGCTAGTCGTCATGATTACTTAACTACGAGATATTCTAGTCGACTAGTTAAGATTTGAAGTTTTGTGGAGATGGAGTTTTTGAGAATAAGGATATTTATGCGGGTCATAAGAAAATGTACTTTCTTAGAAAATGGTCCAAAACGTATCACAACCTAAAATGGTATGCAGAAGAGGACAGGATATTTCCAAGCTAATTCTTGAATTTAGACAGAAAACGCTGAATCAAATAGATTACTTTAAATAACTGGTTCTGTTTATGTTTCAGTTGCTTACCTTCCGATTTGGAGGGTGCAGTACGGCAAGCAAGTGAAGCAACGGCTACATTTGTCTCTTCAGGAGGAATGCGGGCCATTGTAAGAATTTGGTTAGATAACCAATTGCGCTTATCCTAGCACGGAACCATCACTCGTGCAACTTCCATTTCACGTCTTATATTGTATTTGGTTAATTTAACTCCAATCTATAAATCCGAAATATGAATCGAGAAGTATGATGGAGTATTATCAAATAACTTGTGATAATATTTTGCAGGTTGAGCTTTTAATCCCACAGTTACAGTTTCTTGATGACGAAGGGGCCCAAGCTGAACTTTGGGAATTGTCGAGAATTTTCGTGGACTTGCTAATTGAAGAAACGGGATGTCAGGTTAGGAGGATCTGCTTCTTTGTATTCTACGTTTCAGTTTAAAGGATTACCTCAAATTTACACACTAAACTCTACTATCGTTAACTTCTCACTTCTTTGATTTCTCCTTGCACATTATTCTTAGATGAACTCTAAGAAATGCTACTTTTTTTTGGTCTAAAATCGATGTTTCTGACATCAAACTAATCTCGGGTCTATTGGTAGAAAGTTAAAGCTATATATCCTGATGCTGGAGCTGCTGCACTTCTGAAATATCGTTGGAAGGATGCAGTTTTTGGATTTGCCAGGTACGGTGTCTTCCTCCTTCAGAATAATCTAATATCTATAGTCATTGGCAAACAAATGCTTTCTTTCTGATACATGGGTTATATCGGAGTTATGCGCAGTTCCAAGTTGTAATTTAGAAGTTAAAATTGAAATTACTTCGATCTTTATATCTCCGACTTGAACAAGGATTTCTGCGTTTACCCAATCATCCAAATTAGATCGATTTTGCAGCATTTACTTGTGACAACTTTTTGTTTGTATGAACATATAATATGGTATATCTTCTACAGCTTAAGTGACAGAAAACCTGTACAAAGTGAGGATGAAATTGTGGTAATGGTGGTTCCTGATTATCAGATGTTGGAATACGTAGAGAGAATTGCTGCTAGTCTATCAGATGATCCTGTACATGCTTCTATCCTTGTTGATTTTCTTTTCTTTTGAATTAAAGATAGCCAGACGTGAGTAGGTACGTGAAAATAGTCCCACATAAGCAAAGGATAGCTGCTTGACTAAGTAAATAATATCTAGGGACTATCAGCTCTTGCAAATCGATTTTGAGTTGGATGCATACAATCCAATAGGAGGCATGTCCATAAATATTTTTCTTCTATAGTTTTTGGGTCAGTACATTTCTAATTTTTATGTTACTAGCCAAGGCCACTCATCATGTGGAATCCGCGTCTTGTCAGTGAAGATGTTGGAGTTGGATTTAATGTTCGCAAGTTGCGGAGATACTTCTTAAGGTACTCATTGTTTTTCTATTCGTAAAATATCCTAATGTTCTCTTATTCTTTCGTATTCTCTTCTGGGCTTAAATAATAAAATTTGTATTTCACCCCCTCTATGTGCTACAAAAATTTGAATCCCATTTCCGATGGTGAAAGTTTCATAATGATTTGATGTTAACAAGACCATGCCGACGAAATATATTCCATACACCCTCACAAAAATCCGCCGCTTCATCTGTCCATGGGGTCCGATATTGGTGTAAACAAAGTGTGAGTCAGAGTGCAGCTTTCACAAAAATTTGCTAATCTATGTTTTAAAATGCTCTACCCGTATCGCCGGCACGGAAGCAAAAATATCTGACTTTGTTCCTATCAGAGATGCATATAAATCCCAAACTAGTAGTATGCATATCTTGGTCGAAATAAATTATAGAATATGACTTGTGTTCCATATAGGCCACTTTAAATCGTTCAGTCGTAGCATACTATTAAGTTTGCGGATGTCCAACTCAAAATCAATTTGAGCATTTGGCGTATCACTTGCAGGCGTAACTCTGATACCATGATCGGGTTGTGTTACACCCGATCCAAAACCAGTTGATTGAAGAAGCCCTAGATGTTATATTCTTCCTCATGATATTTCTCTTCGTCTACATGGAACAATTCTTACTCGTACTTAAACTATAAAAATGGTGGTGCGGTCATTATGCTACACATAGTGCATGTTACCGTTTTTATTGTATTGTGGAAAAGATATACTGACACTTACCTCATTTTGTGCAGGACATTTACGACAGTCTACTCTCTCAGACCGTTGCCTTTAGGCGCAACATTTAGATGCTATCCGGGGTAGGATGAAATTGCATTTCTTGACTTCCAGCTACTCCAAAATTCTACGTTTTCTACGTATAAGAATAGATCTGATACTCCTCTCTTCTACTTTTTTTTTACCAGAATGTGGAAAGTGTTCTATGATGACAAGGACAGACCAAACCGATATATTTTAGCCAAAGAAATGATTAGTCGTCCAGATGCCGAGGACCTTGAGGTTAGTTACTTATATATATTTAATTGAAAAGAAAACTGAAAATCTACATTAAGCTTTATGAACCATCTATGTTACCGTTTACACCAAGTACTTCTTTCACAAACACACGGTTAAAACTTTCGGGCGTGAATGTGATCCAAAACTCTTCATTTTGTATTATCTTATGAGGTACTATCGCCGCTAGAAATGTGTTAGGTTAATCCCACATTGGTTGTGGAAGGGGCATGATGTGTGTTAATAAGTGTGGGAGAAGCCTTACCTCTTGAGCTAGCTTTTGAGGTAAGAGAGGCCCAAGACCACCCAACACTGGTATCAGAGCCCAGGTCATAACAAGTCTCGGCCCAATAACTATTGAAGTTAAGAGTCAATGTGTGAGGGGGAGATTGTTAGGTTAATCCCACATTGGTTGTGGAAGGGGCATGATGTGTGTTAGTAAGTGTGGGAGAAGCCTTACCTCTTGAGCTAGCTTTTGAGGTAAGAGAGGCCCAAGACCACCCAACAAAATGATGCTCGAAATGAAAGTGTAAAAGATATCATCCTTTGAATCATCTTTACGTGGACCTTGAGGGTTAATGTAATGACATAGACTGGTGAGACGGAGGCTAACTCTTGAACTTACTTCTCGGGTGCTATCTTAGCGTGGTTTCTAGATATTGCAACTCTTCGGCTAATATATCGTTAAAAATTAGCTCGGGCATCAACCAGAAACTTGTCTGAGCTGCAACTCGGGACCAAGTTTGGGCTAAGCCTAAGGTACTGAATCTGACTCGTCTGAGTCATCTGCATATGAATCTTTTGAATCAAATGAACCCAAAATCAACTCCAATCAGTCAGACAAAAACAAACATGAAAGAAATCTGACCAAAGTCAACTAAGACCTCGAGTCAGTTTTCAAAATCTGACTTAGAGGAAAAAAACAAGCACTACCTTAGTCTGGGACCTCAAAACATATACACAATGTCAATTGCATGGGTACACAGTGTCAATGGGTACTAGCCAGTAGATATGACATCAAACCATAATTGAAACTGTGATGAATAATTAGTTCTATTCGAATGTGTTTGATGTTATTAATAAATTGTGGTTTTCTGAATCATTCTTATGTAGGTAATATTCGGCGCAGAAGAAGAGAAATCAGATAATAGTCCTTCATTATTGGTTAAAGCTGCTGGTATATTTTCTTCGATTAACCGATTCATGAGAGTCATCTCAAAATGATGTTCTTTTTTCTTCCTTAGTTTTCAGACAGTGTTTTCTTGAATATATTTTCTTTAAGATATATCGTCATGTACATCACTTCAACAATTAACACGTAATCTTTATACATTTTATTTTTAGAAGTCGTAGAAAATGAAAAAGCAAAGAACCACCATATGTGGTACTTCTCAACTTTTTATTGGAGGGACAACAAAATGAGCTTCCCATTGATCAATCGTTTGCTCATGCCTCGCTCCTATCTTTATAGGGGCTTAAACACTCTGCATTCTGCAACTTTCATATGAGGACATTCGAAGACTGACTGAGTGACTGCCAACCTAAGTCAGCAGACAAGGAAGGAAATCACTTGACCACCTAATAGAGTCCATCAGTAGGGGTTTGCCAAGAGGTTATTTTAAATTTAGGAGCTGATTTTCAGATGCCATCCACAAGATTTCCAGCAACCCCAGAATGAATGTGTTAGAAGAGTGTACCAACCAATATATGGGTGGGTACGTAGATGCTTTAATCATCTCGACCATTTAAAATTCAATCGAGATATTAGTTGGTTCTCCCCGAAATGCGTTGAGGCGCAGCAATTGACTGCACATGTAAGGGTAAAGTAGTGTTTCGGTGCGGGTCACGTGAGAGGTAATAAATCGAGGCAAACTCTAAATCATATATATGACCCCGAAATAAAAATAACAGGGGGCAAGTTCAACCAGTGAGACAATGGGTTGTAAGTTTCATCATCGAGAGGGAAATAGCGTGGATCACCCGCTAAGGCCCCTAAATGACTGCTCAGTGGTTAATGAGGTATAATCCATTAGATCTTAAGTCCTAAGTCCTAACGTACCGCAACACGGACAAAATCAACTACCCAAATATGAAACACATCATGATTATCACTGGTTTGGCTACCTAGTTTGTGACTCGTTTCCGTCTAGCCAATATGTTAAATACCCATATGGTCCTTTTTTTATATCTAATTTTATGCACGGACTAGACAGTCAATATTTCACTTTCCGAAAGTACTTCTCTTTAATATTTTGTTTTATTTTTTCTTTTCATTCTTTATCTCACATCTTCATCTTCCTTCTTCATCTTCTACTACTAGTTGCAGGGTGCCGACAATTTTTTTTCTCCTCTCTTTCTCTCTCTTCTCATGTCTGCTCTCTTGCAAAACCGCTAAATGTCATGTAAAATAGAAGGGAAGTGCACTACTTAGTAGAGGTAGTGCATTAGTCAACAGTTGGTAGCCCAAGTGGTTCCAATGTGTTGACATAAACTCCAGAAATTCCTGGAGGTCCCAGGTTCGAATCTCAGAGAAGGGGAATCTTTGGTTATTTGAATTGGGGTTATTAGGGTGTAAATAATGTTGTTGGGCTTTAGGCCATGTCTTGTTGGGCTATAGGCCCGGTTCTGTTAGTGTTTGAGTGGGAGGTTATCGAGCTTATCACATCTATGATGTATCAAGTGTCAAATGTAACGACATACGTCGATCGTAGTCGACTTCCAAAAAAAAGTAGAGGTAGTGCATTAGAAAGAGAAAGCAGTGCTTTAGTATAGGGAGAGATGGATCTTAATTGTTTCTGAAATATTCCAAAATTTATTGAGTAAAAAAAACGTCTGTTTCCTAGAATGGTACTCGATCAAAAAGATGGGAAATCTTAAACCTTAATTGATTAACATAACGACATCTACGCAAAAAAAGTTTTAACTTAGCATAAGAAATTTCCTAAATAAAAATAGTGAAAAATTTCAACTGATGCCACTGAAAATGTACACAAATTTCGTCTACAATAGATAAAATATGATGTACGTACTTTTTTTTGTAAATAATGGTTAAAAAAATAAATCAGTTTCATCCGCTTTGGTCGAAATTTTAGGTCTTTATCATTCTACATAATCGAAAATTCTTTACGGGGTAGAACAAAAAAACGACCTAAAACTCTTAAAAATGTTTGTTCATCTATAGAGAAAGACCAAATAACAGATAATTTTTACCTTCGACAAATTATCTTCATTATATATGTCTTCGTTTAAGTCGATGCTTTCGTTTAAATTGAATGACTCTTCTTTCTTGATGTTGGTTGCCCCTTTCATTAATGGGGGTTCCTCACTCATGAGATATTGAGATATCATCAAAAGCTTGTGATTAAGATATTAATGATAGTATACTTCTGTATTTTGTAATTTTTATTATGTTAATGGTGATGTGGAAAGTACTGACCGATATTAGGGTTTTTATTCTATGAACACCGATATTAGGGTTGAGTTGTTTATATTTGAAAAAACTAAAAAAAAGATGAATAAAATATTAATTTATTGGTACTTTTCATTTAAGTCTTATATTTTAAAGTTATCTATTAAATGTTGTTTATAGTACTTTTTGTAAATCAAATTGGTGTAGGAGGAGCAATTACATAAATTGACCCTCTTTAATGTAATGGAGACTGCCCTTACCAAATGATATTCTTACTGTACCAAAAACCAAATAGAACCTGGGCATGAGAAATTCAAAAACAAGATAGTGAAGCATTTTGAAACTAACCTTGCTCTTGGTAAAAGAGTTATTACATTGATGACCGGAAAAAGCAAACTTCCATTGGGGTCGGTTTGATACATGGGAAAATCAACTGAGAAAATCGATTTTCTGTTGTTTGATATGATTAAATCAGTGAGAAAGTCGTTTTACCGTGGTAAAAAAGAGTTGGAAAAAAGGTTCACAAAATGAAGTTACATTATTGAAGTGTGTATTGACTAATCTTTTGTTGTTGAAGTATTAATTTTGCTTCTATTATTTAACATCTCTTCTTGACAGATGATAAACATGCTTGAAATATATTATTCTAGAGATGTTAATTATTAGTCAAATTTATTAGTAGTTGTATTTGATTACTTTATATGCCTTAAAAATTGAGTACGAAGTCAATTTGTTCATACATGCATATATAAATACAACCTACACTATGGACATGAGCAATCGTTCACGAATATGGAAACATTGTCATTTATTTTGGACATTGCATGTTTTTAGAGTAGCCATAACATCTTAAAACATGTAAATGTGCGATAATAAATTTTATTTGTTTATCGCATCAAGTTAAAATGACACTTCCAATTGCGATGTAATTTTTATAAATAATTACTTTGCCCTACAGGGAGGTAATTATTTTATAAAATTATATTGGAATAAAATGGTAAAATAAAATATTAAATGTGAATTTTCTATGCCCACATGTATGAAAATTTTACGAATTTGATATTTTATTTTTACTAGTCTTATACAGTAAATTCTTATGCAGTTGTAGTCTCTGCCCACAGGAAGGTTAGAGTTTACTACTAAATTGTCGTTGGTTAATTTAGAATAACGGTATATGTTTCATAGCTTTGAATCAATGCGTGATTTCTCTGATTAAAACGAAAATACTCTTTACACTAATGTTTATGGATTTGAATTTGGAGTTTCATGCGGATATACCACATGTCCCCAAGAAATAAAGTACGCCTCAAGAAAGGTTGGACTATGAGTGGTGTTAGCGATCTAATCGCCTAAGTTTCATGCTCATTAAGTCACGCGTGAACAAGAGTATTCGGAGTTCCATACTTGATTGTCCTCACGTAAAAGACTTTCTTAAAGTAGCTGAGGAACAATTTGTTCGCTCAAATAAAATACAATCCAACACCGCAATGCAGAGTTTCTCCAGATGAATTTTTTACCATACTAAGGCGTGCGTAAGCACATTATGACAATCAGAGAACTTTTGCTCAACATTCGTTGAGATCATGGAATCATTCTTGGTTTATTTGGTACTTAATCATCTTCCAAAGTAATATGGGTTTTTTCAAACTCTCACACAACACACATAAGGAAAATTGGTCAATTAATGAACTTCTGACCATGTGTGTTCAAAAGAAGAGGGAACGAAACATGAGAAACTTTAAAGTGCCTATTTTGTTTCTCATGCTAAGGGAAGTACCAAGAAAGGCAGTCATGTCAACAATGTGTAGAAAGAAACAACTACGTCAATAAAGTATAATGACATTTAGGAATGTTTCTTCTCCAAAATGGTTGAACATCAAAAGAAAGATTGACTCTAACACTTTTTAGTTTTCAAGCTCAAGAAGTCTATGTATAAACTAAAATTTGCATCTGACTAATGGTATTAAAACTTAGATACCACAATTGTTCTTAGATCATGTGGTGCAAAAGGATCTTAACTTATGTAATGCTTGACTATGTACTTTCCTTGACAGTTTGAGATGTTTGGTTATTATGGACAGATCACCATATTTGTGCACATAAAGAATAACCATCTTATATCCAGTGTGATATTAAAGGAGGACCTACTCATTCAGAAGTTATGCTCATCAAGTGCTTAGTTAGAGCTTTCAACAAAAAAAAAAAAAAGTGCTTAGTTAGAGAGCATAATGCATTGTAATACATGGAAGGAAACATTCACTTATCAGAATGTGACCGCTATGATTCGTGTGATATATTCCTTAATTAAGAATGAGTGGTCTCCCAACTGTTTGTATGGTCATACAGTCTATCACCCATGTACTTATGAAATATATCATGTGGACCAAGTAGGAGAATGTTGGACACGTCTCTTTTGGAGACTAAGGGTGGCCCACATTCCTAATTTCCCTCTGACTTGGTTTTGACCATTTACTGATTTGATTCAGTAAATGCGTACGTGCGTATTGGGACTAAAGATTTGGGAGATAAAATTAGTTACAGTAACCAACTCACTATCCCCTTCTTCGATGGAAAAGAAGTGAGAGTAGTTACAATAAGTGAAGGTTCTACCCCCTCCTATTTTACTGCTTGTGTCTCTCCATCAATAACACAACAATTTACGGAGCGGATTGGGGTTAGAAGATTTTCAGGATTCTCCATCTATCTTTCTGCTTCAAATTATCACTTAATCAACAACGGCTGAAGGTATGTACTTCCGCATTTATTTAGAATTTAATTTTCTAACAAATCAAACTAAGAAATTGTTCTTTGAATGAACAACATATAAAAATTGCTCCGAAAATTGAATGAAATCCGCGAAGGAAAGCAATAAAACTGTTCCCAATATGGATGAACACCATATGAAAGTTGCTCATCCAGAGAGGGGGGACATTTTTTATTTGCACTGAAAATAGAAGTTTCCTTTGAGTGATTAAAACTGCTTTGAAAATTGAATGAAAACCATGAAGGCAAGCAATAACTATGAAAATGGATGAATACACAAGAGAGAGAAAGAACAACAATAGAATCCTAGAGAAAGAAGAGAGGGGTTACAAAAGAAGATGAGTCAAATAACACCATAAAATATCCAGAAAGATCTCCATCGTTCTCAGTCACCCTCTCAATCATTCTTGTAATATATCACCATCGTTCTTGCTGGAATCTTTAAGTAAGATCAAGAGACTTGATTGTATTTTCAACAAGGATACCAATAAGAAATGAAGAATAAATTCCGGCGAGGTTGATGCAATCGGTTTGCTCTATATGAACCCTAGCAAGATCGGTTGTTCCTGACTTGGGATGGAGATCATTCCATGGAATAATCCTATGCATTATCTTTCTCTAGCTAGTTTGGAAGTAAATTGAACATTTCTAAAGACACCACAAAGAAGTCTATTAATTACGTTGTTTCTTAAGAGCACCTCGAAAAAGTCCAACAACTATAATACCTTTTTAAAGGCACCCCATAATTTCCTATAGCCTTGCCAAACATTCTAACTTGACTTTCTGATGCGAAAATAATTGTCTTCTTTCCCATCAAAAAAATGTCTGATTTTCTTACATATACATTCTAACGTATCAAACGATCTCTTAACAAAAAAAAAAAAAGTAACGTATCAAACGAACCCTGAGTATCATCCATTGGGTAAAGTTTTCGTAATTTTTAATAAATTAGGGGCAGTTTGGGTATTTGACCTGCTGTAATATAGTTTTTCCTAATTTGGGGACGGGTGGGAAAGTTTGAACTTGCAAAATCGTGACCAGCAAGTTTATGTGTATTTCTATCTTCAATCTACACTTTCTCTCTCAAGGATCTGTTTGAAGTTGAACAACAACAAAGGAGCCGAGAAGCAACTAGGGTTTTATGGTTTTATCTTAAATCTTTCACTTTCTCTCTCAAGGATTCGATCGAACTTTCATTTCTGATTTCTGGAATGCTCCAACCTCGAGGATACTCAGATTTCTGGTGAGTACTCGATACTTGCTTTGATTCTAAACCACTTTGATGTATAAATTGATGAGTCTCTTTGGGAATTGTGGAGATGATTAGGTTGTAGCCCAACTGTTTGATGAAATTCCTCTTTGAACCTTTAAATTCCTATATGAAAAAATGAATTTGGTCAACTACGTTTGACTAGTTCGGGAGCACGACTTCTTTGGTCCCTTTAGTAAAACATTTGGTCCCAATATGGACGACTTCCTACTTCATGAAGTTTTGGAAATAAAATTAGGTTTTATATTTTTGAGTTTCATGTTTGTAGGAATGGGATTTCAATCTCAATAGCCCTTACCTTTAACAAAAAAAAAAAATCTCAATAGCCCTTATTAGGGCTTTCTAGTATCCAGTTCCTATTGGAGTTATGAAGTGGGCTGGAAACTGATTTTTCTTAAAATTTCAAGTCTATAATTATCAAAGTAACATTTTTTTATTCTTACAAAACTCTTGAATTTTATTATTTGCTTGATGCTTCCCTGAAATTTGATTTCGACTTGGTCTGAACAAAGCTATCAACCTATATACTCATCAAAAAACTTGTTTTACTCATGATTTTGTTTGCAGATTTCTCTGAACTAAGTTATCAACTTATATACTCATTTATAACTTGTTTTCTTCATAATTTTGTTTGCAGATTATTGTTGAAGTTGAAATTTTTGATTAAATTAGACCCCTTATTATCCCACATTGAACTTCAATTTGCAACAAACCTTTTTGAATGGAAACTTTCAGCTCTTTTGGTTTCAATCGTTGAAGATGACCTTTCTTGTTCGTCGAGGCTCAATCATCTTCATCAATGTCGACCGCTTCTTTACCTTGAAGGACCTCATGCATACCTCTTTCACTTCCTTAATACCCTCCAAAAAAGTCTCATTTTCTGCAACAGCAACCCAATTTGAACCCCTAGAATCTTTTGCACCTGAAACTATAGAAACCACTGAAGAAACATCTTGTGGCGATCATGTTCGGTCTTTGGTATCTCTAGATCACAATCAGAGTGTCAGTACTGTGACAACTGAGGGTGAGTTTCGTCACCGTGGGTATTCTAAGTTAGTTGAATCACATATTTTGGCTGGTAAAAGACAATTGAAGGATTTGCGAAGGGTTTTAGTGAAAATTGTTGAAGAAGAAGGTACAATTTTCTTATACTTTCCCATATTTTTCTTGTAATATGCTGTATTTCCGTGTTTATTGGACTTACAATTGCTATTAGCTCAAGTGATTGGGCATTTAAATATGCCATCATTTGCTAAACTTTAGAATTTCTTCGTTACTTGATTAAACATTTGAGAAATCTTATGTCTCTTTAATTGATCTTTTATTGGCTTTTCAGGTTCTGACTCGTCGCTTTCTCTCTGCGAGCTATTATATACTAATTTTAGAGAGTGGGATTGTTCTAGTTTGGTATGGGACATGTTGGCTAATGCTTATTTAAGATCAGGAATGATTCATGATGCTCTCATTGTTCTTGGGAAAATGACGGATTTGAATTTTCAACCTTCGATTTCAACTTACAACAATTTGTTGTACAGCCTGAGGCACACAGACATGCTATGGTGCATCTATCATGACATTGTCTCCAGTGGGGTTCCCCTAAATGAATACACTAATAGCATCTTAATTGACGGCCTATGCAAGCAGTTGAAGCTACAAGATGCACTGATATTTTTTCAGGAAACGGTGAGAAAGGAGTTTAAACCTTGTCTTGTGTCATTCAATGCTCTCATCTGGGGCTTTTGTAATAAAGGTTCTGTAAAGGTTGCAAAATCTTTGTTGTGTTTCATGCTGAAGTATGGACTACTGCCAGATGCTTATAGTTATAATACTCTTATTTATGGACTATGCAGAAAGGGTTCTCTGGAAGAAGCTTTGAATATCTTTGAAGAGATGGAGAACCATGGAGTTGAGCCTGATCTGATAACGTATAAACTCCTTCTTAATGGGGTTCGCTCACTTGGGATGAAAAATGGGACTTCAGAACTCATTAAAAAGATGATGTTGCGAGGTTTTAACCCAGATGTTTTTACATACACGATACTGATCTCTGACCATTGCCAGAAAGGAGATAGCGAAGGAGTTTTGATACTGCAAGAGCATATGATTTCTCAGGGTTTGCAATTGAGTATTGTCTCTTACTCTGTGTTACTGAGTAGTCTATATAAAAGTGGATGGATTGAGCGAGACATGACTTTGATTTCTGATATGGGAGCTATTGGCTTTGATCATGATCTTATTGCATACTCCATTCTCATTAATGATTTCTGCAACGAAGGGGAGACAGAGAAGACAATTCAGATGTACAGTGAGATGCTCTCGATGAGAGTAATCCCGAATTCATTCACGCAAGCACCTATTCTCTCAGTTCTGTGCAAGAAAAGAATGATATCAGAAGCGACAGCGTACTTTAATGCTCTAAGAAAGATCAGTTCACTGGTTGACCTCGGTTTGTATAACATTATGATTGATGGGTACGCGAAAAATGGTTATATTAGTGAAGCAATTCAAATATACGAGAAAATATTTTTAGATGGCATGACACCAAATATTGTCACTTATAATTCGCTTATTTATGCATTCTGCAAGGGCAAGAACTTGGATAAGGCTGAAATGTTGTTGAAAACCCTTTCAGCTCGTGGTGTGGTCCCAACTGCTCGGTCTTACACTACTCTGATGGATGCATATTGTGAAGAAGGAAAAATTGATGATGCTTTTAAACTGCTAAGAGAGATGGACGATAACAATGTGACTCCAACTGTTGTTACTTACACTGTACTTATAAAAGGACTTTGCAAACAACAGAGAGTGGAAGAATCAGTATTTTTCTTCGATTATATGTATAAAAGTGGTCTTACCCCTGACCAGGTTACATATAATACACTCGTCCAAGGATTTTGTGAGGTTGGGAACTTTGGAGCAGCATTTCATCTTCTGAAAATGTTAAAGCGGTACCTTCAGCCAAGTCCTGTTACGTATAATGTGCTCATTAATGGACTATGTATTTATGGTAAGTTGAGGGCTGCTGATAACATACTTAATGAATGTAATATTAGATTGACAAAGGTGGCTTACACTATAATTATTAAAGCGCATTGTGTGAAGGGTAATCCCTGTAGAGCAATCAATCTCTTCCAAGAGATGATAGAGATGGGATTTGAAGTTTCTATCAAGGATTATAGTGCAGTGATGAATAGATTGATTAAAAGGTGTCTGATGAAAAGGCGTGTGATTAATGAGGTAAAGATTTTTCATAGTATGATGCAACATCATGGCATTTCTCCTGATGAAGAATTGCTTTTGGAGATGATTAAGGCTTTTTCTTTGAGTTGGGACCCTAGTTATATACTGAAATGCTTATCAAACAAATACGAACATGATCAAAAGTGGCTTTCATTCTGATTAGAAGGGTTTTACACCAACCAATTATGTTGGATAAGTCAATATGAATATCAGGATATGCGACAATTGATGCATGAGGTATTGTATATTTATCAACCTCATTCTCTTTTCCTTTTTATTTTCTTATTGGCATTCTAATCTGGTGGGTTTTCCATCAACTGATATTTAGACTAGTTCACTAGCATTGCTACGCGGTTTTTACTTATGTTCTTTTCTTAACGGTCACCTTCAATGTTGTTCTAATCTGTTGTTAATCAATTGTCTCCATTGATAATCAGAGAGTAGAGGAGCTTCGACCTCTTCAAGAATTCCAGCAGCTTGGAGACACAGTAGGGGGCATCTGGTCACAACTTGCAGTTAGACGTAAGACAAAGATTCTTCGTCCTGATATTTTCCTTTGTCTGTGGCACCATTCTTACTCATACTTCAACTATAAAAATGGTGATACAGTCATTATGCTACACAAAGTGCATGTTACAGTTTTTATTGTATTGTGGAAAATATATACCGAGACTTACCTCATTTTGTGCAGCACAGTTACTACAGTTTACTCTCTCAGACCGTTGCCTTTAGCTACATTTAGATGCTATCCGGCCGGGGTACCATGAAATTGCATTTCTTGACTTGCAACGATTCCAAAATTCTACCTTTTCTATGTATAAGACTTGATTTGATACTCCTCTCTCACTTCTGATTTTTTTTCCAAGAATGTGCAAAGTATTCTACGATGACAAGGACCAAATCGATATATTACAGATTAGCTGTCTTCTGGACACTTAATTTTTATTTGATCGTTAGAGGATCGAGAAACTTGATGCTTGCTATTCATATCGGTATTAATTATGTGGTGCCCTTTTCAAAGTATTTTGAGGATTGAGAAACTTGATGCTTGCTAGTCATATCGATCTCCTAACCCATTTTTCTCTTGTATTTTGTTTTTGTATTTACAGTTGTACGCTGGTCAGGTGATCCTACGACATGAACTTGCTGTTCCAGTCCATTGCTGTGCTAAAGAAGCTGCACCTGCAGTTCCAAAGGTGATGATGGTGAGTCAATTTTTTCCTTGTTTTATAAGTTTCAATATCTAAAGTAGCAGACATATGTTCATATTATGTTGTCCCTGAACCTTATGAAATCTGTTGCCAGTGCAATCACACATTCCAATACTAACATTCCTAAGTGCAACTAGAGATTATCTATAAAGCATCCTCGTGCATCATATTCTAATATTTAGTAAAATCTAAAAGCTCAGTTGCGACGAATGTTTAACTGTTAATGGAATGACATGGCCAGTGAAAGCTTAACTTTTAGTAATGGCATATGCTGAGTTTTGGAGTCTTGACATCAAATACAACGTATTTCTACATCGTAATAATTAATGTCACTAGAAGTCTAGAACATGGATAAATTTATGTACATCCGTTTGTACAAAATTATAATGTTCTTGTTTTTCACTTAATAGGAAAGCAAACTGAAAGTCTACATAAAGCATCGGTTTAAAGTAGATATTTTGCCATTTAGATCAATCCTTACAAAAAATAATTATGATCTTCTACTACTTGGAATGACAATTCTATGTTTGTTGCACCTTTAAGCTTTATGAACCATCCATGTTACGTTAATACTTCAAGTTAAGTTTCACAAACTCCTGGTTAGTAGTTTTCAGAATGATTGATGAAAAAACCATGCTCGAGAAAAGTGTAAAATATATCATCCTTGAATTATCTTCAAGTCAGACCTTCGGGATTAATGTAAGAACATAAAGTGGAGACGGAGGCTAACTCTTGGGCTTACTGCTCGGGTGCTATTTAGCGTGATATCTTAGCTTGTGCATCAACCAAGAAGTGGACTGAGCTGAGTTAAGGTTAGGTCCAAGTTTGTAGCTCGGGACTAAGCATAAAGGTACTGAATCTGACTCGTCTGGGTCATCTGAATATGAGTCGTCTTATCAAATGGACCCAAAATCAAGCCTAAATAGCTGTTCAGGCGAGTCAGACAAAAACAAGCATTCTACAATCAGATCCGAGACAACTCAGATCTCGAGTCAGATTTCAAATATGACTTAGAGAAAACAAACAAGCACACCACCTAAGTCTGAAACTTCAACACATATACACAAAGTCATTGGGTACTAGCCAGTAGATATGAGATGAAACCATAATTGAAACTATGATGAATAACTAGTTATTTTCTAATGTGTTTAATGTTCTTATTAAGTGTGGGTTTCTGAATCGTTCTTATGTTGGTAATATTCGGCGAAGAAGAGGAGAAATCAGTAGTCCTTCATTATTGATTAAAGCGGCTGGTATATTTCCTTCGATTCATTGATTCATGTGAGTCATCTCCAAATGATATTCTTTCTTCGTCCTTGGTTTCCTGACAATGTTTATATCCATTCTACGAGAATAGATTGTAAATCAAAGTTATGAAAAGGTTCTACAAATATCTACACTATGTTGCAACCAAAGAGATCGAAAAAAACTTTACCTCGTCGTAAAAAAGTATTACATTGTCAACTTCTAAGTAGTCTCTCTCTAACCAAACATAGATCTGTCAGAACCTAATTTTGTTTTCTTTTGAAAATATCTGAAATACCCATTTTTGGGCGATATTTTTCCAGGTTGAAATGTTACCTCACGAATCACGATGTGTCGGTGGATATGATCTAAATGATGCAGCAAAGCAAGTCAAGGTGCCTATTTACTTTAAAGCTGTATATTTTACTTCTTTTTATACGGCGTCTTCTGTATTCCGCATGAACTTCCTTGCAAAACATATGTATATATAGGACAAGATGAAAGCCTAGAGCGAGGTTGTATTGGATCCATATCCTGCAACATATGCTATTGCGGACGATGATGCTGCCCTTGATGATGCTTTGAAGAGTGGGTCATTGAAGATTGGTTCAAGTGGTGTTGTTAGTTTGAAAATAACAGGAAAAAGACCAAAAAAGAAGGAACCCCAGAAGAGACCGATAAAAGTAACAAGAGAAGAGGAAACGATGGCAGTGCATCACGATCACACAAAAAGAAGAAACCATGATGAAATCTACTGATGACCGACCTACTAATGAATCGATCGAAGCAGATAGTTGAGAAATGTCATGGGGATGGTATAGAGTTGAGATGGAAATGTGTAATTATCTTGTCTGACGAGAATAGTAGGTAATTCGTGAGAAATGTCATGGGGATGGTATAGAGTTGAGATGGAAATGTGTAATATTCTTGTCTGACGAGAATAGTAGGTAATCCGTAATCGTTGTTCCAATTTTGATTGATTAACTTATACTAACCCTGGTTATCTATAATTGTAATATTGAAGAATTAGCATCTTGTTTTTTTAGTTTTCTTGTTTTGGGAATTTTTGGTTCATTGAGGATCTTTAAACTTTTATGGAACGTAATTTTATTTTCAGGACCTCAGAACTTAAATCAGTCTTCTCATGGTCCGATTCAGATGCTTATTACATGTTTTTATCGGTTTTGTCTGACCGGTGAATTCCTTGGATCATTCGGCACCTGAGTTGCAAACAAATACTTACTTGTAAAGGAAATTACTATCTGATATTTGGCCCTAGGACGTCCAGTCCAACGGATATATATTCCCTCAAACTGCAGTCAGGGTACATGTTTGCTCTCGCAGATTGGAAAGACCGATATACAACGAACTCTCATGTGAAGGTGTTCGGAGATTAAATTTTGCGGCCAATCTTACTTAGCAAACGAAGAATGAAGTCGTCTGACTGTATGGGTCTAGCGATCAAATATAAAACCAATGTAACAACATTGGATCAAATGTGTACAACATACAATGTCACCGTACTCAAACCAAATTTAGAAGCTGTTTAACGAGGTTTTAAGACATTTATTTTACGTAAATATTATGAAGTTTTAGAATTAGTTGATTTTGAGATGTGATTATAATATTCCTAAGCAATACCCAAAGAGGGTGTTAGAGGAGTGTAAAGATTATGCAGGATGAATGAACGAAGGACAGATACTTGAATGCTCGCTCGGGTTAGCAGGGGATCAGCTAGACAGCTTGTCTAAGTAGTTGAAAGTGTTGACATAAATTTCAAAATCTTGGAGGTCACAGGTTCGATTCCTAAAGGAGGTGGAATCCATGGTTTATCAATGATTTAACTTAGACAGTTATTGTGTTTATCACATATTCACGATGTATCAATGCCTTGTGACGACTAACGTACATGATTTCTAAAAAACGAAGACAAGTAACCAACGTACGGGCTGTAGTTCCTCTAGTCATCTCAACCGTTTAAACATCAATGGAGACTCTCAAAATTTCTAGATCTTAAATCTTAGCCGATCGTGTCCCTGGCAAAGTCAACTCGACAAATTTGGAAAAAGTGGCAGGACTCGGTAAATAACTCGAAACATCAGAGGACTACTCCGTAATCTTACACTTCATGCTCGTTTCTACGTTTTACTTCCCAATTTCCATTAACTAGGGCAAACTACTAAGCTGATAAGAACCCCCTCGGTTTGAGAGAATTAGGTTTTCGTTCAGTCATCGGTCGGAACTGTGAAACTCATCGGCGGTATATTCTCAGATCATGGCGTTTACTTCTCGTCTCTTATCGAAATCCAAGCA
>BEHA01001981.1:0-16354 GCA_002897215.1 Eschscholzia californica subsp. californica | reverse complement strand
AAGCTATGGAAACTCAGAAGAAACGGTATGTTGTTTGACACTTGTACACCTCACATTACTGTAGGAATCTTTTTCTCTGCTGAATCGTTACACTGTACATAGGTTCAAATAAAGATTTCTTCTAGTTGTCTTAAAATGATCTCATTCTTATGAGCAATAGAGAAAGATAGTCACCGTCTTTACTTGTCTCTACTTCAATCAAGCTCGTAGGGTGTTAGGGTAGAACAGATGGTCATAAAACTCCGAGGCTACTTAACATGGTTGATACTATGAAAATCTTATGTTTGATTTAGAATACCCATATTGATGGAATAGTCGAAGTTTAAAATCATAAATCATAGATAAGCTCCAAAATTGACATTGAGAAGTGGGTTAGGCACCATACTCAATGTATTTTGTTTTCTGAGTGGTGACTCGTGTACTTCATACACCATACTCAATCTTTGAATACTCAGCTATCTTAGGAAGATTAAGAACTCCATTGATGCAAGATTTGCTTGATATTAGTTCACACCGAGTACTAAGAACTCTATTGGGAGACCTATTAAACGCTTTTCTGAAATTTCTTTTGTATATTTCAGGGAGGAATTCAAGGACGAACCAATGGTTGATGTGAAGTCTTTGGACATCCGAAACTTCATATGAAATTATGGAAGATGTTTTTTGTTTTATTTTTTTTCGATCCAGAGTTCATATTTTGATGGGATAATTGTCCCCTGTTATGGGAGAGGCTGCCGTCTTCTTTTTCTCTTTGCAGTAAACTTGAGTGTTTAATAAAAGTGCAGATCAACAAACTGACAAGTTGCAAATTTCTTTACTTTTACTCTCTCTCTCTCTCTCTCTCTCTCTCTCTCTCTCTCTCTCTGTGCTAAAATATAGCAAATTGTAGATTATCACTAAACCCAATGTCGTAGAACACTGAACATATTTGTGTTCCATCTGATCAAATTTTCACATAATGGTATCTTTGGGATATCAATGCAACTTTGATTTGAGCAATTTAAGTGAATTAGAAATTGCAGGTAAAGCATGTGAGTTTCTAATATCAGTGACAATGGCCGCCAAACACATTATAGGTAACTTCACAGAGAAAAACTTCTCATGATCAGCAAAACGTAGTTGAAATACTTTGCTTACTCAAATTGCATGAGAAAAGTCCTATCACCGATATGTCTCTCTGTCCTTGTTGAGGAGAATTTGGTAACAAATTTATTGGAATACAATGTCAAGTTTAGTGTATTGAGCTCAGGAAAACGCAAATGTAGTACAAGAAGTGCTTTATCATTTTACTTTAGAGAAAATGCATCTCTAGCAGCATAGAGAGATCCAACAAAATATGGAATATTCAAGTGAGTACTCGCTGTATACATCGAATCATTTAACAACTTTCTCAGTACCTTTGATGGGGGGTGTGGTGCGAGTATTTCTCTTGATGAGTAAACAAATGCAGAGGTTTGTTTCGAAGTGGTTAAGCATTTCAGAAAGCCTTATGTGTTTTATGATTCTCCTTCACAACCGTTTCACAGAATTTTTAAGTTGTTCAAACCGTTCAAAAATGTTACCGATCGGGTTTTTGTTGATATGGAGGGCTCTGGAGCTATTTGTACGTAATAATGGACTAAAACAAGTGCGGTTAATCAGAGAGTAAACAAGGTCCCAACTTGTCCAGCCCGAGAGAGTGGCTAGGGTTCCCAGTGGGAGTTCTCTGATTGCTCCGCCTGATGGAATGTTCTCTGATTACACCGTCTGATGGAATGTTCTCTGTTTGCAGTCTGATGGAATAAATATCGCTTGGACTAGAGTTGCGAGGGCCAAATGCCACATACTAATTTCCTTTACAAGTATTTGTTGGCAACTCGGAGCCCAACTATCCAAGGAAATCAAAGGTCGCACCATACCTATAAAGTAATAAACACTAAAAATGGACCATGAGAAGACTGATTTAAGTTATGAGGTCCTGAGAATAAAATTATGATGCATAGAAGTTTAAAGTCCTCTTAAACATGGAATGTTCTCTGATTACAATATCAATAGATAACTAGGGTTACTATAATTTAATCAATCAAAATTGGAACAACTATTACCTACTATTCCGGTCAGACGGGAATAATACAAATTTCCGCTTCATCTCTATACGATCCCCATGGTATTTTTCGACTATCTGCTTTAATCGATTCATTAGCAGAAAATTCGGTCATCAGTAGATCTCACCACGGGTTCTCCTTTTTGTGTGATCTTGACGCACTGCCATCATCCCATCTTTTCTGCTTTCTTCTTTTTGTGTGATTTTGATGCACTGCCATCATTCCCTCTTTTTTTGTTACTTTTACCGGTCTCTTTTGGGGTTCCTTCTTCCTGTTTGATTTCAAACTAAGAGCAAGTCCAACCGGTGGGGTCTGAGGCCCTTAATTCAAATTAAGAGCCCCTCCCTACCGGTCCAACAACAACCGGCTCTTATTGAGGCCGCCTGAACAGCCCCATATGGCCGTTGGGGCCCAACGGTCATGTGGGAGGCTTGATTTGGCCGTTGGAGCAAATCCAACAGCCAGATTTTGAATTAAACCCCTACAAGTAGGGGTAGAACCCAAACAATCTCTCATCTCATCTTTCCCTCTTTTCAACTTTTTCTCTATCCCCTTCAACCTCTATCTCTTTCAATTTTATCTCCCCAATTTTCTTTCCAGTTTTTTCAATCTTCTTCAATGGATCCGTTGAATAATAATAATTTGTTTAGCCAAAGTTTTATGGAACTCGTTCAAACTCCCGATTACCACTCAAGTGAATTACAAATTGATGAAACTTTTGATGATTCTTCACGCGTTCCCTCGACGGTAAATGAAACTTTAGATGATTCTTCCGAGCAAGAAGGCACGACTTCAACCAAGAAAGCTAAACAGGTTGCGTATACGGTCGATGAAGATATCATACTTCTTAATTGTTATTTGAAAATCACGTTTGATGTGGTTGTCGGAAATTGTCAGAAATATAAAGTATTTTCGCAAAAAATAACGGATGAATTTAATTCAATTGCAAATTCTCAACGCACAACCAAGAGTTGTAAATCTCGTTTCGGTGAATAAGTTCCGATTGTCATGAAATTTCAATTTACAGAATAAACCTAAATTAAGACTGAACTAAACGAAAACGATAAACGAAACGAAATCTACTGAAGTATTGTACTACAAAGACGAATGAGACGAATTCTATCAATATTCAGACTCTTTTGTATATATAGCAAGGTAAGGATACTTTTCTTGATTTGTTTTGTAGAGGTCTAACTGCTCAAATCCGTTTTTTGTTCATAGTTGGAAGTTCTTATGACATAATGGATCAGTGACTTTTTGAGAAAAGGAAAGAAGTCTTTTGAATATTCCTTGAGTTCAAGGAGACATTATCAATCATGTAAAAGTCTAAAATCGAACAAAGATAGAAAAGTTGGCTATCGGAATTGAACCGATGACCATCGCATTACAAATGCGATGCTCTAACCTCTGAGCTAAGCGGGCTCACATAACAGAAACTGTGTTGTGCATAGGAATTCAGTAAACTACTTGGCTTGGATCTTAGCTGTTAGTGTTAGCTATTCATAATGAATATTATATTATTATATAACATTAACATAAGAATTAATATAACGATAAATAGAATGATATATGATCTCCAATTTTTTTTAGGCATCTTGCCAGGAAGTTGGTGGGCTCATCATGAATTAGGTCGGGGTGGCTGGTGTTATCTCTACTTTGAGGATAGTAAATAAAGTTCAAAAAAACGGGGAGAATGACTATGACCGGGTAATTTTGCTTACTTTTAATCTCTATATTTCTATCTTTTGATTTCATAACAAGAACTTTAAATCAATTTTGATAATTTCAAATACAAAGAGCACTTGAAGTTTATAAAAAAAATCACAAAAGAAAAATGTTTAGATTCCAACATGTTTACAAATTTTTGATGTCACATAACAAGTGGATGGCAGATATGTCAAAGGAGTCAATATCCGGGAAAAGAGATTCTAATACTAATGCATCGGAGGAAAGTCCAATTGATCGTAAACAAGCCAAAATAAATGCAAGAGTCGGAGAAAATTCGACAAATTCTACCGCTAAAGACAAAGAAGTCAGTGGTGCTCCGACGGGGGAATATTGGCAAAGTAGACATGAAGAATCTCAACAAAGATCTGTATCATTGCAAGAATCTATACGAATTCAAGAAGAGTTTCTACAATTTGATAAAAAAATACAAGAACCGACAATACGGGATAAACTTATTGAGGATTGATGCTAGGTCTCTCGACGAACATCATACATGAATGCTTATAGCAGCGCGAGAAGCTTGGTTCAACAGTCAAACACGAGATCCAAGAAACCCCTTCTTTTAATTTTTCTGTTGTTGTTTAGTCGTATTTACGTAGATTTAAATTTCTAATCACATGTTAGTTTGTAATCAATGTTGTTTAATCAGATTATTTAAGTAAATTGAGAAATTATAAAGTCAAATTCAAGGACCCCAAGAAAGTCTGTGGTTGAAGCTGAATTTCAGAGATTGAACTGAGACTGTAAAATTTGAATGAAAAGTGGTTTTAAGGGCCTCGCAGGGACGTGGGAGAGGGGGTGCGACCGGTGCGGTCGCACAGGGCCCCTCTCTAAGGGCCCCATATTAATAATGTTAAAGTTGTTCAAGTATAAAAGAAAAAATGTTGGAGAACATGCAAGATAAGGGAAGTAGGCTAGTTGGTAAACACACAGTCTCGCGCCCCGAGGTCAACACACAGTCTCGCGCCCCGAGGTCCCGCGTTAGAGTCCTCTACAAACTAAAATAATATTTTTCGAAGTTTTATAGGATATGACACCTAAGGGCACCCGTTTTATAAGATATGACATCTAACGGCACCCAGCCCAGTATATAAGGCTCACATTATCTTTTTTTTTTTTTGAGAATAATAAGGCTCACATTATCATGTTGTAACTACTCTAAAGGCAGTTCCAAAAAAAAACTACTTTAAAGGTCTCTCCAATTTCGTTCTCTATTTGGTATTCTTATATTTTCACTTAGTTTTATATTTACGTTTTTCATTTCATTTAGTTTTTTTTTGCATTAACACTTTTACATCAAATATAATTTAAATTATATTTAATTATAACTTAAATATATTTACATTTTATATTTACGTTCTCTATTATTTGTGGTCTTGGACTTATTTACTTACATCAAATATAATTTGAATATTCTTACTAGTATTATGTAATCTTTCATGCATTAACACTTTTACATTATGTATTTAAAGTTGTACCTTTTTACTGTAAGAATATTTAAATTATATTTGATGTAAGTAAATAAGTTCAAGACCACAATTTAACTAAATATTTGAAAAATGCAATTATATGAGTTAAAGAAGTATTCTTATAGCATATAAGTATAATTTGGAGAATCCAATTACCCTATACTTTTTGTATAAGAAATTATTAAGATGACAAAAAAAATATGCACATTTAGAGAAGAAGACATAATCCTATTGTATTTTAGTATGTGAGAGGGGGGGAAAGGGGGGTAGAGAGAGATAAAACAATAGTATAGAGAGAAAAGAAATGAAAAACGTAAAGATAAAACTAAATGAAAATATAAAAATACCAAATAGAGAACGAAATTGGAGAGACCTTTGAAGCTGTTTTTTTTTTTCGGAATTGCCTTTAGAGTAGTTACAACATGATAATATGAGCCTTATATATTGGGCTGGGTGCCGTTAGATATCATATCTTATAAAACGGGTGCCCTTAGGTGTCATATCCTAAGAAACTTTGAAACATATTATTTTAGTTTGTTGAGGACTCGAACGCGGGACCTCGGGGCGCGAGACTGTGCCTCTACCAACTAGCCTGCTTCCCTTATCTTGCATGTTCTCCAACATTTTTTCTTTTATAATAAACAGCTTTAACATTATTAATATGGGGCCCTTAGATGGAGAGGGGCCCTGCACCGGTCGCACCCCCTCTCCCACGCCCCTGATTACAACTCAGTTTGTGAGATTGACCAAATCAGTGTTTGAGTCTATCTCTAACTGATTTTGTGGGGTTAATCAAATCAGTTTCCGAGTTTATCTCCAACTCTCCTATCTTCTCTACCACGTTTCCTAGTCGGTTAAGTCTTCCTCTTGTTGTTATAAATTATGATCGAATTCAACAGAGAAGACACACATAAATTTAGTTATCATCTTCTCTCTGAATAATGAGGTGAGAATTCTGCAATCTCCATTACTATCTTATTCAGTGCAGGCGATTAGGCAAAGACACTGAACTGTGGTAAATCCTTAAGAAGTGACCGAAATAACAAATTTGCACCGACGTTGTTCTGAAATTACTTTCAACATAGTGGCTTCTATACCACGACACAACGGAGAAAGTTTTTATTTGTTTTGTTATTCCATTCATCTATCCTATATTTCCAAAGCATGCACCGTACATGCATAATGGATACCATGCACAATAAATTATTAATTAATCTTTTCTTTAAAATGTAAAGCAAAGTGAAAGTATCGCTTCTTTCATTTAAAAGCAAAGTGAAGATATCTACAGATTTATGATTCCTTCATCCAAACACACCATAAAATAACTTTTAGCCATCATATAAGACAATAATCTAAAGTCAATTGGATCATCTCTTTGAGAAATGTTGTTTAGCCCAAGTTGGCTGGCCGACTTGGACCGAATGGCTAACGTGGCCCGCCAGGTCGGATCAAATCCCATTTCCGTGGGGAGAGATGGAACTCCGTCAAGATCAAAATATTCGATCAAGATGAGAGGGACCCCAGTTGAATAAGCCATCTATTTTACACAAATTTAAAATTCTTAGAGAGAAATTCATAACTTCTCTTCAAATTTTTATGGAAGCAAAAAGATCTAACTAAGAGGTCGATTTCTCTGCGGTTACAGCTACTTATTTGAAGAATTTTAAAAATAAGAGATTGATTCTGGTTAGAAGGATCACTCACCGATCTCGAAAGTAAACTAGACTCTAAAAATTCTACCACAAAAGAAAAAGATCAGTTTAAGTTTAAGATGGTTGATATATGACAAACAAAATTTTATATGAACAAAAATTATCCAGCCCTCAAATATAATTGACTTCCTTCATCAAAAAAAAAAAAATATATATATATATATATATATATATATAATTGACTTATTTAGCTTTTATAATATTGTAAGGACTCAAACTAAAACAAAAAGTAATTTAAAATTCCAATAAATACACTAAATTTATAAGGAAAAAAAAAAGGAACACCTTCTTCTTCACCATTACTATAACGAGACACTAACGTAAAAATGACACGCTATTTATACATTGCAACAAAACACTAACGACCCCCAATTTCCAAAGGAGTCATTTCTTTATTGTCGCCAATTGTATTACTATTACTACAAACGTAAGATAATTCGGATCTTCCTTCTTCTAACAAGTAAATCTTCTCTTCTTCATCGTCATTTCCTACAAACTCTTCGAAAACCCACTTATGATTGAAAGACCTTTTCATCAGTCCATCCAACACAATAAATGCTTCTTTCATTTTAGGTCTACTTTCTCCTTTTATTCTTAAGCATCTCTTTGTTAGTTCTGCAACTTGTTCCACTTGATATCGTTGTTCATCATTTTCAGTATTCGCAAACTTATGGTCGCAAATATGAAACAACCGATTTTCTCTCATCGAAGATAGGAAATAATTAGCTAAGTTACGGTGATCTTGGTGTCTAGTAAGAGAAACTGCCATTTCCCCTGTCAGTAGTTCTGCAAGTAGAACTCCGAAACTATAAACATCACTTTTCTCTGTTAGTTGTCCCGTAAGAAAGTATTCTGGGTCCATGTACCCAAAAGTTCCTTGAACTGCCGTATTTATTAGTGTTTGATCGAAAGGGACTAATCTTGATGCTCCGAAATCTGATACTTTAGCTTTATAATCATCGTCTAAGAGTATGTTGCTGGACTTAATGTCCCTATGAATTATAGGTATGGAAGCATCCGAATGTAAGTATGCAAGTGATCCTGCCACCTCTGTCGCTATCCTTAAGCGGTCATTCCATAAAAGATTTGGTACTTTTCCCTCATTATTGTCGTGTAAATGTTCAAAAAGAGTTCCATTCGCAATAAACTCATAAACTAGTAAGGGAACTTCAGATTCTAGACAACAACCCAAAAGACGAACCACATTTCTATGGTTGATTTGTGATAAAACAACCACTTCGTTTATAAATTGGTCAATTTGAGTCCGGTCGATCACTTTTGATTTCTTAATAGCGACGACTTCTCTGTTAGACAAAACTCCTTTATAAACGGTACCATATCCTCCTTGGCCAAGAATTTGAGTCTCGTCGTAATTGTTGGTGGCTTTGTTTAGTTCTTCGGTAGTAAATATTTTCGCAACTGACTTACTACTTCTACCATTTGTGCCACTCCTACTATTTTCGGATGCTTCTTCTCGTTCATGGAGGAGTTGTTGCAACATCAAACCTCCATTTTGCCTAAAATATTTCTCTCTAACCTTGAGGAATTTTATCTTCATGTACCACAAATATGACCAAAAGCTGCTCACAAGTAAGACTATCAAGCCTACACAAGGAGTTGTTTATCAATCAACATTTGCATTTAGAAACTAAAGCACAACTTTTGGAACTAATTCATGCTTATCTTAACTGAACGATATCTAGGTATTATTTATTTATTTATTTGGAGTCTATAGTAGAGGCACCAATAACAAGTGAAACCCTACTTCAGAGTACTTCTTTAGTGAAACCCTATGAAGAGGGGTATTCTTTTTTTGAGTCATAAAACTACTTTATTTTTGGAAAATGAATTACAAAATCACTTACCTATAGTTATTGGAATAGGTCCAAACCTGGTTGGAAACCACTTTGGAATTGGAAGAGGAATCATCGTTGGGCGAGAGCAATTAAATGTGTGGAAGTTTAACACGTTCTCCTTGAGATAACCATCTGGGCAGGAACATGTGTAGTCACCCTCTGTGTTTGAGCAGATTTTTGATTTTTCTTTACAATTATCTTTGCATTCATCAATATCTGAGTAGGAAAATTGTGATAATTACGATCTCCTCATAATCAAAATTATTCTGAAAGATTAAGTTGATATCAGATAGATGAATACGACGATTACCTTGACAACTACCTGGAGTACTCGTAAGGTACGGATTACCTTCATATCCACTATTGCATTTGCAACGATAACCAGGAGCACCTCCTGGTTGGTAGCATTGGGTATTAGGCCCACACGCATAGCTAATTAAGTTGTGTTTAGCTTGTTTGCATGTCTCGTCCCCAATAGTCCAATCCATTATTGCAGGAGCATACCAATAATTAAATCCCATTAGATATGGTTTTGTAAAACTAAACCCATTTTTTACAGCTACAAATGCCGTATTACATGTACTCCCATTCTTCACACCAATACTTGTAAGTTTTCCAATGCTGATATTATATCTGCTGATTCCTCTCGGAACAGAGGACTTGCAACAGCCTGTGCCCGAGCAAGTACCATCCACTGCATCATGTATACTCTCACAAGAAGACACACATCCTGTGGCAATATCACTTTCTGATCTTCCCCCAAATAGGGCTAAGCTGTTGCAACCAATACCAAAAAACTCGTTTTTAGTATCCGAGAATGTGAATTTGACAAGTCTGGCCCAGATCTGCCCATCATAACCGTTACAATCGGTGGCCATGAGTAGTTCTACTCTTAATTCCCCGTCCAATATTGATACGTTTAAGACGTTTATATTACCCTTCATCAACCTTGGAGGATTGGAAGAGTAATTACTGCAATTTAACAGAAAGGGTTGGTAGTCCTCCCCAGCCGGGTACTGAGGTTCATAATGGTAACAACCTTCGCTGATGCCAAATGGGTAGGGAATGCTAACACCACCGCATTCTTCTATGCACCCAGGCTTTGAGATCATCATCTTCGCCAGTGTCATTGGTACTACTAGTAGTAATATTAAGATGGGTAGAAGCAACATTGATGAGTGCTCTACTGGAACCATACTTAATGGGACTCAATTTTGTTTAATTAGGCTCCTATTGTCAGAATCCTTAACCTATATATTTATAGAGAGAGAGAGAGGATTCTCTTTAGAAGACAATTCTTCTCGAGATTCTTTTTAGATTTTTTTTTTTGTTAATTTTCAAAATTTAGTTTTCACGGATTGACCTGCTTACTGTATTTACGTCCACAACTTTACGGAGGGTATTGATTAGAAGAAATTTCTTTTCGACATTTCTTGTCCAAAATTTATTTTTCACGGCTTGACCCGCTTATTTTGTTTACGTCCACAACCTTACGAAGGGTATTGATTAGAAGAAATTTCTTTTCGACATTTCTTGTTCTTTTGCTTGACTTGTCTTTTTTTGCTTGACCTACTTGACGTTTAAATGGAGTCATGGAGTCTTTTCAACTCACTATATTCTATATAAGGTCTTAAATATCCTAATTTTGTGTTCATGTTATGACGAGCAGACGAGGAACAAATAAATTACGAAAAGTAATAACGAAGATAAATAAATATAATACAACAAATTTACGTAATTTGTTGACCAGACCTTCTCTACAAGGGACGACGACGCTATGATCTTCATCAGAAATGAAAAAACAAAATTACTGTGTAAATTTACTAAAATCCTCACACTCAGTCACCTCTAGTTCTCTCTCTCTTTGAAATAAAAAACTAGATACCCATTTGCATCGATAACAATCCTTTATAATACTAGGATAAACACTAATTATGAATATATTTCATACTTATAATGCAAACAAACACTAGTAGTTATCTGTGTGAAATCATATCATTCGTCTATCGCATTTCTTAAGCTGTTATAGACACTGGAATGTTTATTTGATCATTGGAGATCTGGAGGATCGCGAAACTTGAGGCTTGCTAGTCCCATCAATACTAATTATATGGTGCCCTTTTCATGGTATATTGAGCATGTGATTCTTTGTGAGAGTGCTTTTTGAATGTCTCCTACCTACTTCTTGAGGTTTTATGTTCTTAAGCTTTTGGATGACATGTTAAGTTTTATCTTAGAGAGAGCTCTTGTCTTTAGAATCTTTACAGTTGTATTTTGTACAATCTCGTATTGCTAACTATTGCGCATTGTGTGATTAAAGAGATGCTGAAGAACATATTTTTGGAGGTTAAGAACAAATTTGAGATTGCCATGGGGATACTTCGAAAGGAAAAGATCACCTTAAATCCATGGGGAAGCGAAAGTCATGAAGAGTGTAAGAGAAAAGTAAGATTTTTCTCACTCCCTTTTCAGTTTTTCAAATAGGTAGCTGATGAAAACTTCATTGGAGTCTATAATGTAATCTTTAAGCACCGCTATCTTCATTTTAAGAAAATATTACTTAGTACCACTATAAGGTTAAAATTCAGTGATTGATGTAATTGAAGGTGGTGCTTAAAATGATAAATTTATATGCATCTGTTTGTACTAAATTATAATCTTCTTATTTTTCACTTTGGAAGAATCTATTTTGATTGATCCTAATATTATTTAGTTTTGGTGGGGATGAAGGTATTGAATGTAAAACAGAGTTAGTTTGTTTTGGTCCGGCCCTAGTTTCAGTAGGCCAAAATACTGAGTTATTATAGGGGTTATATGTTGAAAATGGTAAGTGTTAGACTGAGTATTGGTGGCAGCAGCATCATTATCCACAGTGTCAGCAGCAGTGGTATCTCTGCCGTTCCCGCTGTCTGTTCGTGGTCTGAGTGAGAACATGTCCAGGGCCTCCGGGCTAGTCCTGACTAGGCTACAATTTTAGTAATAAATGGGCTTTGTATTGAATGTGACATATACCTTCAACTTTTCATTATCCGTGTATGTTGTGATCTTGTGACTGTCTACTTTATCCTTACATTCCTGTTGTATTTCGTATTATAATCTCTAAAATCCTTTTCGCTGAATATATAAGGTGTCATCTTGAGGTTATTACTAGAATTTTGTTTGATCGACAATCGAAGACAACCCCATTTTGTCTCAATCAGTTCACCATGACTTGTAGACATGGTGCGGTCTAAGGTCTTGACTCCAAACTCGGAGGATATTTGGCTATAATCATATTCTCTTTCTCAACCTGCAGGGCAGACTTGTTTTCAGAATCGCAAAGGATCCAATACACTATTCAGACAAAAACTCAAGACATTCCAGATGCTCGTAGCTATCTATTGACATTGAAAGAGATCCGGATCAAGTATGTATTGTTTCGTTCACATTTGCTTTATATGACCTACTTTGTACTGATATATGCACAATGTTCAAAATTCCTCCGTTGTAGAGCAGAGATTTTTAAGGGTGTCTTCACATTAAATGTTGTTGGATATGCTTAGTTGATAACTTTAGCTCAGATATCTTTTCTATTTGCACGAGAAAAGTAGAGCAGTAGCCATATGAACCAGAAGAGGTGTCTACGGACTCTAGGGATAGTAAGGAACTGTGGAAGTCTCCATATTATATGTGCACTACTAAAGGAGAGAAAATAGTACCTGTATCTAGGGAACAGTTATTCTATATTATTTGTGAAGATTTTGAAAGAGAGATGCTAGAATCACAAAAGATTTTGACAAAAAAAAGTTCCCAGCTGATGTGGCGGTTGTGATTTTCATCTCTCAACGGCCTAGATTTGGTCAATTTTAAAACCCCCCCCCGCCACATCAGCTGGGAACCTTTTTTTTGTCAAAATCTTTTGTAACTTTATCATTTCCCATTTTGACAATGAGAGATGCTAGAATCACAAAAGATTTTGAAAATATGCTCAGCAGTAAGACTATTATTTTCGGTATATCAAGCCAACTTTGATTGGCCTGTATCGTGGATTTACTCATCAACCACGTGTCACATGTGATGCATCACCTTATGGGCCTGTGGTTCAAACTTCCTATTAACTTTAAGGTTTGAAATGAGGGGACCTCATTGTTCTGATCTATTAAGACCCAATAATGGCATTTCTCTTTGAAATATGAGTGCTTACATTTCCCTTTAATCAATTCAAAATGGGCTCAGCAATACTTAACTGAATGCCAAGGACTACATTTCTATAGTTGATTTATATTGCATAGTTTATTCTTGCTCAGGACTACATTTTCTTCTCTTCCCTTTCTCTTTGCAGGAGAGGCCTCACTGATGAGCTTGGTGCTGAGGGTATGATGATGGATGCATTGGAGAAAGTTGAGAAAGATCTTAAAAAACCACTTATGAGGAACGATAAGAAGGGAATGGCTCTTCTTCTAGCAGAATTTGACAAGGTTAACAAGAAGTGAGTGTTCCTTTAAATGTTGACCTTGTTCACTTGGCATATTTTCTGTATTCTGGGCAATCTGAATTTCATGGAACTGAGACTTTAACTTCTTTCACTGACCCATTGTTCTCTCCCTTCTGAATTGTTTACTTCTTTCCGTTTCATTTATTATTCAACTCTATAAAGAGTTCCTTTTTCTTTTTCGTGGTCAACACTTGTTGGTCAGTTGAGATTTAGGATTTTAGGCCCGTCTGAAATTTATTCATTAAGCAAGATTTGAACCAAGTCTTGTGATATGCATCTGGTCCATGAGAAATGCAGTTTGTACTTTGACCCCCCGTTCCATCAATGTTTTGGAAGACCAAACCCATGGTCAGTACATTATTGACTCCATAACTATCGCGAGGTCTTCACTATATGTTTCTTATGTTCTGCTTATTGCTTGCTCTTTTCTTCATATCTCGTAAAATCTTTCTAAACAATGAATATTAGGAAGACTAATGTCGGGTTTTACTTATATAAAATAGGATATAAATGAGGTATGGACTGTGATATGTAATATGTAAGGTACACACTAACTTGTTTTATGCCCCACCAATTGACTATAAACTAGGCTTGGCATTCAAAAGGAAAATCTTCCCAAGTATGAAGAACAGCTGGAGCTTAAAATCGCAAAGGCTCAGTTGGAGGAGCTTACAAAGGATGCTCTTGAAGCTATGGAAACTCAGAAGAAACGGTATGTTGTTTGACACTTGTACACCTCACATTACTGTAGGAATCTTTTTCTCTGCTGAATCGTTACACTGTACATAGGTTCAAATAAAGATTTCTTCTAGTTGTCGCAAAATGATCTCATTCTTATGAGCAATAGAGAAAGATAGTCACCGTCTTTACTTGTCTCTACTTCAATCAAGCTCGTAGGGTGTTAGGGTAGAACAGATGGTCATAAAACTCCGAGGCTACTTAACATGGTTGATACTATGAAAATCTTATGTTTGATTTAGAATACCCATATTGATGGAATAGTCGAAGTTTAAAATCATAAATCATAGATAAGCTCCAAAATTGACATTGAGAAGTGGGTTAGGCACCATACTCAATCTATTTTGTTTTCTGAGTGGTGACTCGTGTACTTCATACACCATACTCAATCTTTGAATACTCAGACATCTTAGGAAGATTAAGAATTCCATTGATGCAAGATTTGCTTAATATTAGTTCACACCGAGTACTAAGAACTCTATTGGGAGACCTATTAAACGCTGTTCTGAAATTTCTTTTGTATATTTCAGGGAGGAATTCAAGGACGAACCAATGGTTGATGTGAAGTCTTTGGACATCCGAAACTTCATATGAAATTATTGAAGATGTTTTTGTTTTATTTTTTTTCGATCCAGAGTTCATATTTTGATGGGATAATTGTCCCCTGTTATGGGAGAGGCAGCCGTCTTCTTTTTCTCTTTGCAGTAAACTTGAGTGTTTAATAAAAGTGCAGATCAACAAACTGACAAGTTGCAAATTTCTTCACTTTTACTCTGTTTCTCTCTCTTCTAAAAATGTAGCAAATTGTAGTTTTGAATGTCAGGATTTATGCATAATGTTGGTGTAACCTCATTTGCTTTATCAGTTAGATGTGAACCCACCTTAAGACGTATCCTCACTTTCTAGGTAAATGATGTGGCAGGTCAAAACGATCGTGGCAGCCACCTCATGACGGATCAGATATCTTGTCAAGAAAACCCTGTGGTAGAAAAACTGGATGAAGTAATCAATGTCGTATAACACTAATCATGTCTGTGCTCCATCTGATGAAACTCTTTCTAAAAATAGGATGTCTACGATCAACTTGGGTCTAAACTGTCTGAGTACACATACCTCAGAGTCCATTGCCATGAATTAAACTTCTAATAGTTTTTGCTGGCAAAATTTTTGTGCATAACTTTCACATAATGGTATCTTTGGGATTTTATGTGAAGGTTTGATCCCAAAGTGGATTTTATGGTTATTGAATTTGGATGGTTAAAGATATAAATAATGTAATTGTCGAGTTTTAGGCATGTTTCATTACAAGTTCAACTTAAGCGGTTGGCGTGTTTATCACATTTTCATGATGCATCAATGCCTTGTAACGACTAACGTACATTGAAATTGCATGGCCGATAATGGTTAGTGATATTGAAATTGCAGGTAACGTACATTGAAATTGCATGGCCGTGGTAGATAATGGTTAGTGATATTGAAATTGCAGGTAAAGCATGTGAATTTCTAATACGAGTGACAATGGACGTCAAACACATTATAGGTAACATCCTGGAGAAAAACTTTGCATTTTAAGAAATGTAAAGTGGTGATAGGACTTTTCTCGTGCAATTTGAATATACCGTATACTTTGCATTTTAAAGAAATATAAAAGAATCTCTCCAGCTAGAATATACCATATACTTTGACCAGTGGTGATAGGACTTTTCTCGTGCAATTTGAGTAAGCAAAGTATGTCAACTACATTTTTTGAACATTTTTCAAATGAGTGAAAAACCCAAAAATCTAGATCCTAATAAGAAAAAAACCCACTCAAAAATAATAATGTCAAAAAAACCCATTTTTTGAACATTTTTCAAAATGTTCACAAGATATGTAATTATGTTGTTAACAATACAACATATTTTTTTCATAATTCTATTTTTACCCTTATATGTTGACAACATATATCATTGTGTTGTTATAAAATGTTGACAATATCTATAATAATGTCCCGACTTATTATAAAATGTTGGCTCATATATAATTATGTTCTTAACAACATATATAATGTATTAGTCAAAATATTATTTGTTCGTTAACGGATTTGTTAAATACAAAGGATAATATGCATAACATTTTAATTTTTGTAAAAGTCAAATGAAAAAAATGCTTTAGTCTTTATATTTATGTCGAAAGCAAAACAAAAAATGCGGTAACCATTTATTTTTTCACAAGACAAATTGAAAACTGTTGTAGCCAAAATGTTTGTGTTAGTTTGTCTATGTAAAATGCAAAAGAAAAAAATGCGAAATAT
>BEHA01001976.1:3297-16668 GCA_002897215.1 Eschscholzia californica subsp. californica | reverse complement strand
CCTCTTGCAATTAACTAGTTTTTGCTAAGAATCGAACTAATTGATATTTGATATGCTTGATAGTTTAATAGATTGAGTTTATAAAGTATTTTTAAAAGTGTTTTAAAAGTACTTCAAACTCATAATTTGATTACAATGAATATGATTCAACTAGTTTTTCAAATTAAAATCAAAATTGATGATTGAAAGTATTTCAAAACATTGAATTTCATTGATTTTGAATTGGTTTTCAAAATTGTTCTTGGAAAAGTTTCAAAAACCTAGAATTTTGATCCAAAATTGGTTGATTAAAAGAGTTGTTTTTGAGTTTTAGGAAACTCCCTAAAACAAAATTTGGAATTTAGAAGTGTTCTAAAAGAAGTGTTTTGAGTTTTAGGAAACTCCCAAAACAAAATTTGGAAAATTTTAGAAGTGTTCTAAAAGATTTCAAAATTTAGAAAGAGTTTTAAAATTGGAAGTTAGCAAATAAGATTTGCACAAAATTTTTTTTTTTTTGGAAAGTAGGGTTTTGGAAACCCTAGTGTCCGGCCAGGAAGCTTCCTGGCCGGACAGAAGCTGCTGGTCGCGTCCACTGGGCGCGTCCAGAGCAGCTGCTGAGACACGTCCAGGAGACGCGTCCAGCAACTGCGACCAGAATGCTACTGGACGCGTCTTAGAGACGCGTCCAGAGCAACTGCTGAGACACGTCCAGGAGACGCGTCCAGCAACTGCGACCAGAATGCTACTGGACGCGTCTTAGAAACGCGTCCAGAGCAGCTGGGACGCGTCCAGGTCGAGTCTAGGACTCGACCACCAGCTGTGATGGAAGCATCTGGACGCGTCTTAGAGACGCGTCCAGAGCAGCTGGGATGCGTCTTAAGATGCGACCAGAAGCTGCACTGGTAGCTTCCTGGACGCGTCCTATAAGCTGCACCGGTAGCTTCCTGGACGCGTCTAGGACGCGTCCAGAGCTCTCGACCAGACGCGTCTTGGAGACGCGTCTGGGAGGTTCTGGGTGTCTCGGACTAGTCCGAGACACCTAGTGCTGGTCCGGTCCAGCACCAGACACGTCTAGGACGCGTCTGGTACATGGACTAGCGTCCTGGCTCCGGCCAGGACGAGACCAGGCCTTGATAGGCCTCGGCCAGGACATGCCAGCCCTATGGGCCGTGCTATGTCCGGACCTTGTCCGAGCCCTTTTGTGGGCTTGGGCCGGGACTTGTCTAGGACTTGTCCCTGGCTTTTTCGAGGCTTTTCGGACCACGAAAAGGGACCATCATTCGAGTGGGAGTTTTTGCCAAAATTTCTTCCGATTCCAACCAAATAATTCCAAAATCAATCCGGGCCATCCAGAAGGCCAAAACGGATTTCTCTTTAAATTGATTTATGAAATCATTAAGAATCGAACCAATATTTTTTCCGAAATTGACCCGGGCTTTCAGAACCCGAAACAGAGTTTTTATTAAAGATGATTTTAGAAATCATAAAAGATAAAACCGGAACGCACCATTAGTTGAATTCTTCGAATTTAGACTTAAGGTCCGTAATGTGACATGTGATGTCAACAAAAATATCTCCCAAGATAATCATGCATATATAATTCTTAGCCTTGATATATTATATGAATGCATGTGATGTGAATGCGGGAAACTAGTATGACCATAGATTTATTTCTATATTCTTGTTTTAAGCACGGATGGGTGCATGCTTTGTAATTAATTTTAATTTCAAGTTTATACGATCTGCGAATCGTTAGAGTCTTGTAATTAGAGTTTAGGGTCTATGAGTCCATTGAAGAAACTCGAGGATGAAATCCAAAGGCGAGTGGGAGAAATCAATGGAGGTTCAAAGATGGCGATCTAAGACGAACCAAAAGGCGAAACAAGAAGAAAACCAAAGGAGATTAGATCTTCTAGGTTAGGGGCCATACTAGGATCCATGTCTGCTTGATTTACTTTCTCGCGCGCATTTACTTACTTATTTACGCTTTATGTCGTGGATGTTAGTTAGGCTAAATAGTTCACTATAACAAACGCCAGACTAGCGTAAAAGTCCCCAAAACGTAATCTTGAGTAATCGCCTATCCAGATTAAGACACTCGTTGCGCCCTTGTTCGAGGAACGTGGGTCGGCCTTCACAGAGTACCTCCTCTACCTTGGGACAATGCGGGTAGGTCTATAGAAAAGGCGTACACGTCTAAATGGTTCTACTCAACGAGATCAGCAAGAGAGTCTTGGATACTCGAGGCAAAAGGATAGATTAGTCATTCATTAATGAAATCTATCAACCAAGAGTCATAAGGTATGATCAGTGAAGTAGTTCACTCACCCGGAACGACGGAGTCAAAGGGTAGGGCCTTCGTCCGCTTTACTCCGAAGAACTGAGATCTTGGAATCACTTATTCAATCGGGGACGATTTTTATTGAATAATGTGGGAAAACTAAGTTTTTCAATATGATAACGAGTTTAAAACTTTGCCATTTCTTTATGTAGTTCAAAGATGACAAAAGATATTTTCAACTTCCGCTCACTTCTCGACAAGGAGAAGCTGAATGAGCACAACTTCCTTGACTGGGAGAGGAACCTGGGAATAGTTCTCAGGATGAAAGGAAAGCAACATGTACTAGAAACTCCAATTCCTGTATTGGATGATAATTCGACTAAAGAAGAGATAGATGAAGAAAGGAGTGTGCGGAAAAAGGCAGAGCCTGTAACTTGCTTAATACTAGCAACCATGGAACCGACTCTGCAAGAGCAGTTCATAGACATGGATGCTTACTCCATGATACGATAACTTCGGGAAATGTTCCAGAAACAGTCGAGATTGGAGAGGTTTGAAACCTCTAAAGCAATTATGGACATGCACCTTGAAAAGGGAAAACCAGTTGGGCCTCATGTTCGTCAAATGATCAGGCTCATGGGCAAGCTGGCTAAACTAGGTTTCCCTTATAGCCAACAGACGGCTACCGACACTATCCTTCACTCCCTCCATAGTGGTTTTAATCAGTTTAAGATGAACTACAACATGAATGGATGGGATAAAACGTTGGAGGAACTTCATTCTATGCTTCTAACAGCCGAAAAGGACGTTGCTATAGTGGAGACTAAGAAGGATTATGGTACAAAAGGACAAAGGGTTTAAGAAAGGTGGAAAACAGAAGAAGAAAACCGTGTCAAAAGGGAAAGGCAAACGGGTTGCCAAACCTAAAGACAAAGGTCCTCCTCCTGACTCCAAATGTTTCTACTGTGATGGCAAGGGCCACTGGAAAAGAAACTGCCCTAAATTCTTGGAGGACAAGAAGAATGGAACAGTGGCTTCCAATTCAGGTATAAACAGTTAACTCATCAAATACTGTAAAATTCCCAAACTTTGGTATATGATACCTAAAATTGCCCTATCATTGTGAATGGACAGGTGCAACTGGGAACTGAGTATTTGGCTAAGGAAGACAAGATCCAAGAGGGAGCAGAAGCCTCGACTGCTAAGGATGCTGAAAGGGATCGAAGTCTACTTTAGGCACTAATCTAGATTAAGCGTTTTTCTAGTTTTTAACATCATCTTGTACTAAGTATTATGGAGAATCAATAAAGAACTTTATTTCTAAATTGAGATGTTATTAAAAGTGCTAAATTAAACAAACTATACCTAAGGATTCTAAACTTGGTTAAACACCTACAAGATAGGTTCAAATAACCAAAACATGAATCAACTGACAAGAAAGAAAGTCTTGAGTCAGAAACAGAGATTGATCGTCAAACGTACTTCTAACCTATCCATATTTGGAGTGTCCAGAAGGATTAAGATGAAGAACACGAATCAAACTCTATCCTCCAAAATCCATTAAGTCTAGACATAGCTTCCCACAAAACTACCAAAATTCCGTCTAAAGCTAGAACTTGTAAAAAGCGTTACACTTGTAAAAAGCGTTACACTTGTAAAAAGCGTTACAAAACTAGATAATATCTGACGCGATTTCTTTTGAAATAAATTTGGGCTTATTCCACAACCAATCAAGAGAACAAAGTATTTGTTGCCCATGATAGTATTCTTAAAGTAATTAGCACACCTAGTAGTCTGGGAGAAAAGTACTAATTATTACAAGAATAAGTGGGAGAAAAGTACAAGTCGATTTAATTCGATCATGAGAAAATCATGGAGGGTCATGAAGAACAATCATGAAACTTGTACAAGACGATTAAATTCGACCAAAAGCAACAAACTGCGGCTCCTCGGAAAAGGAAAGGTTAAAGATATGATCATGTAAACCCACCGCACAAAAGCGAATGTCATTCGCAGGAGAACTCTCAAAGCGAGTGAAAGTGTCTCTACAGGAATATCTCAAAGTAGTTGAGAAAATTCCAAATTGTTGTTCAAAAGCCCTGAAAGGTCAAAATAAAATCTTAAAGACTCAGAAAATAAAGGTCATTTATGAAGAGATAAAAGACCTGCGCAGAAACGAAAACTGACTCTAGTTTTTGGCTAGAAGCCAAAATCATCGTGGAATCCATATCTCATCAAGACATGAAGCTTGATAATTTAAGTCAACAGAAGACCTAAATTGGTTTTCCAAAATAGAAAACTGAGAAGGATGGAAACATTCATGGTTCCCTAAACTAGACAAGAAGAATAAGATTCTTCCAATCAAGTTATGTCCATAGGCATGCTTCAGAAATCTATCGACGGATTAAAAGCACGCAAGAGTTAGAATCTTCGATTCAAACAGGCAATCAAAGAAGTTTGATTCCTGAGGAATGAAGAAAATCTTGAATCACGAGTTTCAAGAAGGTAAGTGGGAGAAACAAACCTTCCGGGTCCGTATGTCGAGTACATACAAAAGATTGAGTACGACATAAGATGTTGTGTAACAGTGAACACACTGACTCAATAAAAGGACCAAACACAAGGATGAAATGCCATTTTGGGCATCTGAAGATCTATAAGCATAGATCAAAAGGATGATAGGATTGGAGAGACTCAGTACGCTGAGATGCTTGAGATCCGAAACAGAAAATCTAAGACTCGGAAAGTCTAAAAGAATTTCGACCCAAAACTCATGACTAAGAGCGTTGCTAAATCGGAGTTTGAAAAGACACCGATGTAGCAAACAAGCATGAGAGAGAGATTTATGTTCGAATACATAAAGTCAATCATATTGGATATGATTAACATTTGAATATCCAAATTCGGATTTGAAAACCGAAACACTACTTAGAAACATCCTAGAAGGCTAAAGGATGAAGTAGTACAAAAGTTGAACATGTCATCGTAGCAAACTTCCAGACATGGAAGGAAAGTAGGCAAATACTACATAAAGAATTAAAAGCCTTAACTCTAGTAAAAGTTACTAGGAATTATCAAGGTTGAAGATAACGACGGTCTTCAAATTAATTGATAATTAGCAAAGTTTAAACGGATTACATCCGTAGTCAAACTAAACTGTCACCTAAGACAAAGTATGAGAGTCATACACGAGTCTAAGGCATGAGGTATAATTTTAAACCTCGACAAGTAAAAATGAGTGGGTAAAAAGAGTTTTACGGAAGAGGCTCAGATTTATAACTCTCGTTATCATAAATAATAGAGTTATTTCACCAGTCGTCTAAATTTGGTTTAGTGTTTAAACGACAGTCCATTGATGATAAAACATTCCGAATAGGTTTGTCAGATACGTGATCTGATGAATGAAACCCTATTAAGTGAACTTGAAATATTTATTATCAAATCCCTGGTCCAGGTCATTGCATGGACAACAATGACTCACGAAGACTAGCACGGGAGTCGATGGGATAGCAGTTTCATGGGCTATAGGAATAGTATATTCTATTCGACTACGTGGGTGTGTAAAAGGTTTATACACTGGATAACCCTCAAATGTGAAGTACATCACTCGTGATGAACGTCAATACTTCTCATAAAGACAATTGGAGAGATTCCTCAAAACATGAGTGCTCCACTCATCTTATGAAAGGAATGTCCGACTTTGGTTCCGTCAAACGCCGCGCCGTAAAAGGAGGTTATAAAGACGGATACTGGGAAGGACAGGATAGACATGAAGTTAAGTGGGAGCGCAAGAATGGATTGTGTCAACCTAATCACATTAGGTACAAAGTGTCTCAAGGCCACTTGATGAGTATCAACTGAAAATGCGTGGCCACGCTCAAACGGATTAGGAGTTAATCGTTTGTATTTTACAGTTGTACTCGGATATCAAGAAAGTCTGAATGACGTGACGTATCAGATGGGATACTAAATTGACAGGGGATTCGAGGCATTGCACTTGTTCTAAGTCCAAGTGGGAGTCTGAAGGAGTTGAAGGAGATGTCCTTCGACCAAGATGGCAATGCGAGCAATATGTCGGCTAGGACAATTGATGAAGAAGATCATCAAGTCCGATTGATTTAGGGGTCGTAGCGTTTAGCTAGAAACCAACTACGATCGTCGAATTACGAAGTAATTCGCGGCTAACTTCGATCGGATCCTACATCGGGTTACACATAAGAATGGGTATTTAATCGGATGATATGACTAGTGATAGTGTGATATAACATTGGGAATGTCCCATGAACATATCTCACAGGCCTAAATAGAATTTGGGCAAATGATAGCAAAAAGGCCCGAAATAAGGGTTTTGGGCCTAGGCCGATTCGGGCACTAAAAGTGTTCGGATTGGGCTGATTTTTGGAGGGACGTTTCTTTATGTTATGAACATTAAATATGCCAATTTTGGCTGGGTTTGGACGTCATCTCTTTAGGAAATTGAGAAAATATCAACTAGTTGCTATTTTCAACTATTTCCCTAAATCTTATTCTAAAGGGTGTTTTAGGAAACCTAAAAGGAGGTGGATTCTTATTAGGGTTCTATATAAACACTCTTAGGGCGGAGAATAAGGTGTGGAATTTCTCTCTAAGCTTTCTTACTCTACCACATCAAGTAGAGAGGAGAAAGTGAGCTAATTCCCAAGCTATCTTCTAGTCAAGCAAGAAGAAGGTCTTCTTATCATCAAACCACCATTGGAGTGCTAGCGAGCTTTCAAGGAGGGAGATTAAATACAATATTCGGTGTCCCAAGTAGAGGAGCTACGTTTGAAGCTCTTGGTCTTCTTTAATCAATTCAACTAGTTCGAGGGAAATAACGATTAAGGTAATCTATTATCTTCTTATTGGTTAATTACTAGTTTTGCATGATGATCTTGGGGATACTAGTGTTAGACATTATATGTCGTTATCCGCTATAAACACTAGTATAAGGGTATAAATCCCTTCAGAGTCAACATAACCGCTTACCTGACATGTGTCTCCACCAAAGCACAAACCCGTATCAACAGTACCCTTCAAGTACCTCAAGACCCACTTCACAGCTTCCCAATGTGTCTTCCCTGGGTTTGCCATAAACCTATTAACCACACTAACCGCTTGTGAAATATCCGTACGAGTACACACCATAGCGTACATCAAACTGGCAACTGCACTAGCATATGGTACACGATCCATATGATCCTTCTCCACCGTAGTAGTGGGAGATTGTCTTCCCGAGAGCCTGAAGTGTGGTGCCAAAGGTGTTGACACCGGCTTCGCATTCTGCATCCCGAACCGAGAAACTACTTGTTCGATGTAATCTTTCTAATTCAAGTAAAGTTTCTTACTTGACCGCTCTCTCTTAATCTCCATTCCCAGTATCTTCTTTGCAGCGCCCATGTCTTTCATCTCAAACTCTTGACTGAGTTGAGATTTCAACTTATCTATCTCCACCATGCTTCGAGAAGCAATAAGCATGTCATCCACCACTACAAAAACAAGGACTTTTGACGACGGTATTTAACGACGGTTTTCTAAAAACTGTCGGCAAAAGTTACTAATTACTGCGGGCACTCGTTTTACTAAGGTGGGTCGTCTTTCCCGTTTGCCCTAGTTTCTCCTCGTCTGCCTAGTTCGAGAGAATAGAGAGAGAGAGAGAGAAATCTCAGAGATTACGAGGAAAGAGAAATACGCAGAGGGAGGGAGGGAAAGAGAGAGAGAGATGAAGCTACTGAAGTGTAAACCCTAGAAAAGTCTAACGAAGCTGCTGATGCCGAGGTTTGTTGTTTCTCACTCTAGATCATTTGTTCCTCTTTGTATTACTATGAAGTAAGATTAAACCAAAAGAAAATTTTGATGAAATTCATAGAAACTTGTTCATGAAAAGTGAAATCGATTTGATTGTGTCTGAACAAATTAGTTCTCCCTAATCAGACCAAACCTAGGTTTTCTTAGAACAGAAAGAATCCCTCTTCTGCTCAAACAAGAGAGGGATTAAAACCCTAAAAATAGGAGAGCAACAAGAGAGGAATTTTGAAATTTCAACTTCAAAATCAATGAAGGTGAGTGATATTTTAGTTTTTTGTTAACTTGAATCATATTGTTTATACGAAATCATCTTCTTTATTTGAAATTATCTTGTTTATTTGAAATCATCTTGTTTCTTAATTTTTTTATTTTTGAAATAATTGAAGTTCAATTAAATACAAATAAAACATACAAATTATGTACTTATATCTTTCTTTCTTAGAAGATGATAAAATTCTATATATGAATCCAAAGTCACTCAAATCTCATCTAGATTCCAGTGCTTTCTCGATGTCTTTCTCGATTGTTAATGGGTTAGCTGTTGGCCGTATCGGCTAATAACATGACCCTGTTTATGAAGTGGATACTTAGTGGAGTTCCATTTGATGGTGGCTCCCATTCATCCTGGTTTACTTGATTCCAGAAACCTGTAAATGGGTTGACCACTTGGGCAATGTTGCCAAATGATAAGAAAGGGTTTGTGATGTTCATGAAAGTATCTTCTATATTTAGTTCTATATTTAGTTCTTTTGATGTTCAATAATACAAAGTTTGAAACCCTAAATGTCAAAGTTTGATACTCTAAATTGTTGTTTAGGCACATTGATCATCATCTGTCTTAATTTATTTGATTTTGGTTTACTAATACAAAGTGCTTCGAATGAAACTTTTATTCGTATTAGTCTGAACTCTAAACTACATCTGGGCTTTGGTTATAATCTTCTCTGTGTTCCAATTTTCGCGGGGGCTCTTTTCCCAACCACTAGTTTCCGTTTACCACAATTGGTAGCTAAAGGAGCAAAGGTAGATTCTTCTGTCAATGTTGTACTTGGTTCAGTCTTGTTGAAACTATAAGAGACCAAACAACTTGAAAACACTTGAGATAAGTGGGATTGAGGTTGTGTGAGAGTTTAATGAAAGATTGCTCTTTTTATGTGCATATAGATAGATTAGTTATTAGTTAATAAGAAGCTATTTGTAAAGAATAGCTTGATTTTTGTTAATGTAAAATATAGATATCGTGAAAAACGATATAGAGTTGCATATCTTCCTTTTCATTAGAAATTTCTAATGATTGTGATTTTTCACAAAGATGATTTTCATGGAAAGCTTTTGCTTTAATGAATCAGAATGGATGTTTCCTAGCTCTTCGTCGAAAGGAACTTGAGTTGACCAGGGTATATTCTGGAAGGGTTTCAGTACCAAGTAATTCGGGACTTTTTCGCGTATCTACTTGTGTGTGAACTTCAAATGATTTATGACTCAAATTTATATGCAAATGATGAAATGAAGTCAGTATATCTGCTTGTGTGTGTGTTCATTTTAGTTTGTGAATTAGGACAGAATTCTACTAGTATTAAACTATGAATATAGCTGCATTTTAAACCCTTTCTCTTATTCCGACCTAATTAATAGATGTAGATGAAGCATCTGAGTGACTATGTGTGTCTTTATATATATTTGTATATGTTTGTTCCTTCTTATATAACTTTTTATATGTGGATCAGGTCACTTATTGCATTCATCACTTATTACTATATATTCTCTTGACTCGACAAAGTTTGGGCATTGTAATTGCAGGGTAATGGATGAAGATAACCAAGTGCCTAGAAAGAAAGGAAGGGGGTCAACTAAGCTTACATGGATAGATCAACTACCAGTTGAGGGAAAATTCAAAATAGAACTTGATAATAAATTGCAGCCTTTAGGGGTCAATGCAACCCACTTATCGAGCTATATCGGATATTTAGCGAAGGATGGAAATATGTTTCCACTTACTATATATAATTGGAAGGATATGGAGAAGTTGCATAGGAATCTTATAGATAATGTAATAACCCAAATCAAGGTATATATATGAATACCTTCTAGCTAAGTTTACATGATATACATTCTAATTGATCTTTTTTTTTTTGTGCAAGGAAATATTCGAGACTCCTCCTAAGTTCGACGAATGGTTATCTGAGAGGCTAAGTTCTAGATGGAGAGATTTTAAATGTAAGATTAAAAGAGAAGGGTTCACTCCATTTGATAAAATAGAAGATCAATACGCTAATCGATTTGACGAAGTTGTCCTAAGTCAATGGGTGGAGATGGTCAATTACTGGAACAAAGATAAAGTGAAGGTACTGATGCTAAGAACTTACATCCTATATCTATCATTAAATTAGATTTTGTAAAAAATTTGATACTTATAATGTAGGAACAAAGCCTTAAAAATGCACGAAATAGGGTATGTAACCAGATTCCACACACAGGTGGTTCAAAGTCGTTTGCTAACCATGCGGAAGAGGTTACTTTTGTCTTTTCCCATATCTAATACGAATGATTAAATTTTCTATGTGCTTAGACCTTACTGTATTTTTCTTTCGTAGTTGAGGAAAGAGCATAACAAGTCCCCCTCTCGTACGGTGCTGTATAGAAAGACTTATACACGCAAAAATCTTGCTCCGGTGAATCCATTAGCTGGAGAAAAGATGGTATATATTTAACTTATCAGTTTCTTTTATGTTTTCCATACTGTATTTTTTTATGGTGATTGTGTTGTTGGTGATTGTTTTGTCGGCGAAAATGCTTTAAAGGTATGGATTTTTTACATCAAAATTACTAGTAACAACTACTTCGCTAATTTTACATTTTAACTATTGAATATCTTTGTAGGACTCTCGAGATTCATCACAAGCACCAACTTCACTCAACTGAAATGGAACAACAAATTGTCGGTTACAGGTAAACTCATTTCTCTTTCTCTCTCTCTCTCCACTTTCTTACTTGCCTTCTCAAACTGAAATGAAACAACAAAGGAACTATTTTTCATATTTAATGCCATTACCAGCATGTATATCTTTTGGAGTAGATAAATTAATAAATGGGCATCAACTATTGACAACCAGCATGTATAATATGAGATACCTCTTTTCAGATTATGTTTATGGATATGGATGATTATCTCACTGAATTTTTTAAGCTACATATTATTATAGGACAATACTTGTTCATACTTGTTTATGGATACAGATCTATCACTTATATCAGCTTATGCCTGTTGGTCTCACTACGAAAAGAAAAACAAAAGAGTCAATAAGATCAAATTGATTTGTCTAATGGTTTAGATTCCTCCCTTTGTCCTTAATTTTTAAGAACATAAGGAGGTAACTTCATTTTAGCTTTGCTATCCTAGTTTTCTTAAGTTGTTTAGGCTTAATCCCTGACCTTCTTGTTTTTCCTCATCCGTAAACCTCCTGTTCCTATTTGTTCAATTTCGTATAACAGTTCATATTCCAGTTATAGAGTGATAACTTGATTGTTTTTGTCTTCTTTTCCAGTTATAGAGTGATAACTGCATTGCTTTCATGATGACATTCTTCATCGGGTTTGACGTACCCATCTTTTGGCCAATACTGCACATGATCAAAAACAAATATGTTCCTTTTTCACTAGGCAAACAGGTAAGATCTTTGTCTCTCTAATATGATTAAAAATTGCTACAAGATTGTGCCTCTGTCGTTCAGATTGTAATCTTGTCTGCAGTGGTTTGTTTAAACTCTATCTGATTTTGTGATTGAATCTGATACTCCATGCCTCGACCTATTACTCAATGCTGAGAACTATAATTATATGATTTCTCATAGTTAATAATGTTGTTGTGGCGAGTCATTTCATTACAGTTATTATATATCGTTAAATGTCAGAATCATAATAGGTTGTTACTGCTCACTCTTTTGTAATTGATTTTATTGTGCGAATACTGCAACTCCTTGCTATTTCTACCTGTATAGGAACTAGAATTCTATGGATGATTCTAATGTTTATCTTGTTTTATCATCTTAGGTATAAGCTTGACAACAGAACAATGTTCTTCCGGTAAAGATAAAGAAGATGGAGACAAGGTAAAGATAAAGATAAAGATATTGGACGTTGGTGGAATTCTATTATGATAAACCTTTTGTATCAAACTTAGGACTTCTTTCGTGTTTGTTTTCGCTATCGAAACTAGAAGAAATGTTGTAATGTTTTGTGGCTGATATTATAGTATTTTGACAGATTTGTAAATGTTTTAGATTCCAAATCGGTGGGTCAATTTATTGTTTCGAAATACAATTTTTTTTTTTTAGAAAATCAAAACTTATCACCGACGGTTTTCTGCCGTCGCAACTTTGTAGAAGCGACGGTTTTTTCGGTACACAAACCGTCGCTAATAATCACGTTTGGCGTCGGATTTACAACCCGTCGCTACCAACTGTCGCGAAAAGTATCCCCGACGGAGGCTTCCACGACGGTTTGTGTTTCGTCACTAAAGAGTTTCGGCGACGGTTTTCTTACATTACTGACGGTTTAAAGCCGTCACTAAAAGTCTCCATTTTTGTAGTGCACATACAAAAGGAGATAAATAAAGTCACCTTTGCGAAGCTTCTTGATGTATACACAACAATCATAGTCACTTCTGCGAAAACCATTCTTTAGCATTGATGTAGAGGAATTGGCCGAGAAATATATGGATGAGATAGAAGCGGCCAAATACAAGGGTGACAGACTAAAACGGCCAAAATCAAAGCTACGGGTGTCGGAATTGGACGAAATTTTGAGGGATGGTGCGAAATAGCGTTCCGGTCATTCGTTGTGGCTTTGCCACAATGGACCCACTTTGAGGGGAAAATTCCATCGTTTGGGGCCTCAAAACGGACTTTTACTAGTTTTTTTCTATTTTTGGTAATTATTTTCAGTTTCGAATTACTATTATTCTAGTATTTTATTTTTTTAGGAGTTTCTATTGGAGTTTGACCAAGATTAGGAAACCCTAAGTCTATATTATGAGGGCTTAGAAGTTGTTTCAGTCATTCAATTCAATCAATAAAATTCAGTATTTTAGTATTTTTGTTATCAATTTCGGTTCAATAGTCTTTAGACGGAGTTCTAAGGCTTTTATCAGTTTTTTCGTTGCGTCAAGCATGAAAAAATCAAATCATTTGTACCATTGGCGAGGGGATTGTGTCAATCCGTAAAGAGACTTCCTCAAACGACATACTTGATTTTCTTTACCCTCAACCTTGTATCCCTCAGGTTGAGCC
>BEHA01001972.1:106490-128970 GCA_002897215.1 Eschscholzia californica subsp. californica | reverse complement strand
TCTAACATAAGTGTCTCTCCCATGTTTATCACGGGAGTTGGGTAGAATTTCTCTCCAAGAGATCTTATTCAGACCTCTTCAAAACTCCTTTTGAACGAGTCTTTATCATCCTCTGGTCTATCTCCATAGACTTTGATGCCCATGGTTAATTCACCCTCGTCTTCTTGTCCTCTCGTGTATGTCTCCTACATACAGGACCTGAAACAACGCTTGTTTCACTCCCACTTACCTTCTTGTCTCACAAAATTTAACCATTCTTACTCTTATCTCTTTGGATTTCCGATCCAATTTATAGTTCTTATGAATCTTCTCAAGACTCATTGGGGTTTTTGAGCAACCTTCTTAACTCCTTAAGAAGTTTCTAGGCGATTGTCCCTTGAACCATTCAAGGCGACATCCCTCGTCACGTAAGCCGAGTAACTCTTACTCTCTTTCGTTTTAAGGCAAGTAACTCCTTACTTCCTTTGTTTTAAGGCAAGTAACTCCTTACTTCCTCTTGTTGCTCTTTATCGAATCCTATTCGATTTTTCCTCCCACTTGTCTTCTTTGAAGGACCTTCCTTTTAATGAAGACACCATCGAGAGCAACAATCTCGTTGTGTTTTGATGATTTGTGAGAAAACCCCGTTCTTCTTCTTGAAGAACTTATGTCTAACACGCTTTAGACATTAGAATAATTGACAAATTTTAGAACTCCTTCTAAAATAATATCCATATCCATATGGACTCAATTATTCACTATAGCTTTTCTAGGTTTTTGGTGGGTTGGCAGATACGTATTAGACTTTGTCTTTTCGGAAGACTGATGACTATTGAACTTATGATCTCATCATATTCTTTAGTCACCCAGACCCACTTCTCGATTTAGGATTTGTTTCTAAAACTTCTCCACAATCAAGTCTTACGTCCATTCTAATCACATTAATCGCAGACTTTCATGTCTAACATTATTTTCTACGATTAACTGAACTCTTGTTCTCTTACAAGATCTAGAATGACTAAGTCGGATCATTCGTTAAAATTACTTAAAAGTTAGATAGGTTCTTTTAAGAACATCATAAAATATCTCATATTTTATTCACTCCCATAATCTCATTACAGAGTCAATGTTCTAAAAGGAAAAAGAAATACTAAAACTGCTTTAAAGTATTGCCTATCGAGTCTATGATCCTTCTTGAGCTTTTCCAGCAACTCTTGCCTTCTTAGCTTTTGACAGGTTCATTTCCTCTTCAATAAATACTCAGCTCCCTCTTGCTCCTGTCATTCATAATGATAACAGTCTTTTAGGTATCACATACCTTGAGGAATGTGTATTTAATTGAATAACTTTTAATAATCTTTACCTTGACCGGAACTCCCAGCTCCGTCGTTTAGTTCTTCCAAGAATCGCGGGCAATCTCTTAATCGAATATGAGATGTACTACCGCACACAAGACATCTCTTGTTAGGAAGGATAGTTCTGGGTCTTGGTGCTTTCTTGCCCATTCTCTTGCCAGACGGCTTCCTTCTCCTAACGTCTTCCGTTCCCGTATTTACAGTCTCCTGAACACCTAGAATTTCTTCTAGAGTTTCAGGGGTGCTGAACTTACTTTCAGCAACTTCCAGAATCGCCAGCAGACTTTCGAAGGATACCCGGCCAAACTTATCTTCAAAGTTCGCTACTACATCCTGAAACCTTTCATCCAATGAGTTCAGGATGATGTCAACAGCCATCTCGACTGGCATAGGAGACCCCATCCATTCCATGTCTTTGAAGTGATCAATCATCTCCAAAACATGATAACGAACAAATTTCCCTTTCTCCAGTCGCATTCCCAGTGTCACCATTGTGATTCTAAATCTTTCCATTCGACATTGTGTTCCAAACACTTCCCTTAGTCGTCGAATAATGGTGTATGCCTCCATTTCAATGAACATATCTATATATTTTCTTTCCATGGCCATTAGCATTAAACCGGTTACTGGCGTTGACTTCCTTCGAATATCGTCTACTTGCTTACGTTCTTCATCAGAAGAAGTTTCTGAAAGCACGGGGATCGGAATGTCCAATACTTCTGCGCTTTCTCCTAGAACCTTTCTCAGGTTCCTCTCCCATTGAACGAAGTTGGTATTGTTCAATTTCTCAAGTATGGTATAGAGGTTGAAGATGTTCTTTGTCATAATTAAACTACATGTAAGAATTGCGAAAGTGATTAAACTTGTTATCCTGGCAATTTTCTTAATTTGCCTATATTATTCTATTTTTGTTGTCCCCTTAGAATAATATAATTCCAAGATCCCATTCCTTCGAAATTAAGCGTACTTTGGCACTCCCCTTAATTCGTCGTCCTGGGTGAGTAACTCCTTACTGATCATATCTCATATGACTCTTGGTTAACGATTTAAACATTAAATCGTCCTTTAGCCTCGAAGTCCAAAACCCTTTTGCTGACTCGTTTGAGAATAACCATTTAGACATGTAGACCTCTTCATAGATCTACCCGTATTGTCCCGAGGTAAAAGATGGCACCCTGCTTTGGCATGACCCACCATCGATGAACAAGGGCTCAACAGGTGTCTTAATCTGGGTAGGCTTTACTCAAAATTCTTTTTGGGACTTATTACATAATTTATCAAGTTGCGTTACTGTGAACTCTTGCATAACCATTCATGATTTATTACGTAAAAGTTTATGTGGGTTTGCGTAATGATTTGTTAAATCTTAGTATTACCCCTTAAAAGATCTCATCTTTTAAGTTTATTTCTTGTTCGCCTATGGTTCGATTGGATCCTATCCAAGAACCTCTATTGACTACTCCCACTTGAACCATGATCTCATCATTCAGTTCGTCAATAGATTCTAAGACCCTATACTCTAAGTATTATTCGGGCACAACTCCTTGCGCTTAGAACAAGAAACGATAATCCTATCTAAAGGTATACTATTCTACGCAATCACATACAATAATATGACAATCATAATAAACAAAGTATGTATCCTAGATTCGTCTCTAGGTTTTGCTATGTCTCGTATAGCTATTCGTGGGTATTTGTGACATCTCTATGTCTAATGGGCTCTAAAGTTTCGTATTCACAATACTAAGCTAGAAGCACATTACGTTTCTTCCTTAATTGTTTCCTAAATCAATGTAAGGAAAAACTCCGTTCGGGTTCTCCTCTAACCCGGGTCTATGTCGGAAAAAATTATGCTTGGAACCGGGAGAAAAGCCTGGAAAACTCCCTTTCAGATCATGGCCTAAAAGCCCTTGAGTCACACTCAAAAAGATCTGAGTCAACCCTGGTCAAAGTCCCTTGACTGGTCTCTGGTCAACTCTTGACTCAACCTAGTCAAGGTCCGGTCCTTGAGACAGCACCTTCCTGTCGTGCTTAGTCTCTCGGGCAGACGCGTCCTAGCCCAGCTAGACGCTTCTGTCCTAGGACAGACCATAGACATCTCGGGTGAGATGTCTAGGATGCGTCCTGGTCGCGTCCCAGACGCGTCCAAACCATCCGGTCACCTTACATCCCTCCCGGGTGCTCAATCCGAGAGGTGTTGGAACTCCCAGACGCGTCCCATACGTGTCTGGACCTGGGACAGCACATGTGCCATCTCGAATGTTCGGTCCGAGATGCACCCGTGCTCCACAGTCGCGTCCCAGACGCTTCTTGTAGGGTTTTGTGTATCCTATACACTATCTAGTGTTCTAAGCGGAATCTCAAACATCATATGTTAACACTAGATTTCCCAGGATCATATGCATAAACTAATCAATGAACTAGAGAGGGATAAATACCTTAACGCGTTTTTCCCTCGAACCATTCCAATCGCATGCAAAGATCGAGAGCTCCAAGTGTAGCTCCTCTACTTGAGACACCGAGTGAATAGACTTGATCTCCCTTCCTTTCAGACTGCTAGGACTTACTAGAAGGTTGAGAAGAACTCTTCTTCTTGACTAGATTGATAGAACGGGAGCTTTTTCTCTATATTCCTCTCTCTCCAATAGCTGTATATTCAGAGAGAGAGAGCTGTATATTTTTCCTTAGAGAAAAATCCACACTTTTTTTGTTCTCAACTGACCCAATATATAGAAAACCCTAATTAGAATCCCATTCAGATTAGGTCTTTCTATTTTCGGGTCACAGAAAAGATAATTACCAAAATACCCTTTTGGGGTATTTTAACAAGTCCCTTTAGTGTGGCCGGGCAGAACAGCCCACCATGGGCTTTCTATGGCCGCCCCACTTACTCTGGTCGGCCATCACATGGCCGGCCTTATGAGCCTTCCACGGGGCACCCCTTTTAAGGCCCGGTTCTTTCTATCTTGATCCGAATCTCCATTCGAACCCTTTCGGCCTTTCTAGTTGGATCCCATCCATCTTTAGCCTGTTCCGTCTAGTCAAATCTCTCCGATCAAGCTACCACTCTTATGTGTAACCCGTTGTAGGATCCGGTCTATGTTAGCCGCGAATCAACTCCTTGATCCGACGATCGTAGTTGGCTTCTAGCAAAGCATTACGACCCCTAATTGGACCGGACTGGATGATCTTTACGTGTGGCCATCGTTATCCTAACTGACAAATTGATCGCATTGCCACCTTGGTCGAAGGACACTCCTTCGGAAGGACATCTCCTTCAGACCGAACGGATATATCCTTCACTTCTGTGCACAGACGGCAAGGCCATCCTACCTGGGATGCCTTCTGGACGCGTCCAGACGCGTCCTAGAAGCTTCTGGATGCTCCGGTCGCATCCCAGTCGCGTCTGGAAGCTTCCAGTCGCATTTGAGATGCTTCTGGTCGCTCCAGACGCATCCTGAATGCGTCCGGACACCCGTCCAGTGTCTCGGTCCTAGACCGAGACTTCTAATAGGTTCCCTCGAGCGCGTCCCAGACGCGTCAGGGATGTCCGAGATGCTCCTGTCTCAGAATCCTATTCCGTCTCGGACTGGGATATCCCAGACGCGTCTTCCACCCGAGAGTCTCGACCTCCTAGTCCGTGTTGGACTGGGATATCCCAGACGCGTCTTAGACGCTCTGGGACGTCCGAGACCCGAGAGTCTCGGACTCCTAGTCCAGCTCGGACTAGGATTCCCGGTCCTTCACGGACTGGGATTTCCAGTCCGTGTTCCTGTCTGTCTCGGACTGTCTGTCCGAGATGTGCTGGTCCGGCCCGGACGCGTCCTGTCCGGTACGGCCAGTAGGGTTTCCAAACTTTTTGGAAATCCAACCATTCCAACTGATTTTCTTTTTCTTTTTCTTTGTTCCAGCTGCTGTTAGGTACTGTTTTTGATCAATTCATCAACCAATCTTCATGGTTTTGATGATTTTTATCAAAATTTTAATACCCTAAAGCTTGTTTATGAAAACTCTTTTCATAAAACTATGTTTCTAGTGTTTCTAGGTCATGAATCTCATTCAAACCCCTAATTTGATCTCATCAAACTATGCTTGAATCTCTATTCAAACATCAAAAACACTAGTATCTAGTTGTTCAAGTATGAATCTAATTCGTCTAGTCAAAGATAGTTCATGCAAACGGCTCGTGATGCCACAGAAGGGGAATAACCTAGTGTATCTCATACACCTAATTGTCTAGTGTTGATAGCGGAATCTCAAACATCATATGTTTAACACTAGTTTCCAGGATCTATACATGAACATATCAATGAACTAGATTGGAAAGATGATTACCTCTTAATCGCTTTCCCAAGAACTAAATCCCGACCAATATTCGGAAGATAAGAGCTCCAAGTGTAGCTCCTCTACTTGAGACACCGAGTAATGACTTGAACTCCCTCCTTTCAGTCAGCTAGGACCTTCTTGAAGGTTGAGATGAAGAACTCCTTCTTTTTGACTAGATACTTGAGAAAACTCCTTTTCTCTCTCTCTCTCTCTGAGATGTATATTCTGAAACTCTTTCAGTTAACCCTCAGACTCTTGAGAATTCAATCTCGGAAATGCCTCTCTCTTTAGGTTGTATAATTAGGTATATATAGAAATCCCTAGACGAGGTATTAGACTCAAACTAGGATTCCATAAACCTAATTACTAGGCAACACCCAAAATACCCTCCATTGGGTCTCTTAAAGTTGGCCGGCCAACATAGCCCTTTATGGGCTTCCTTGGCCGGCCCACTTAGGGCCTAGCCGGCCATCACATGGCCGGCCCTATTGCCTGGGTCGGCCATCACATGGACGGCCTCCCTAAAGCCATTCCGGGCCTCCCTTTTGGGCCCGGACATGTTTATCTCTTCGGACTTCTCCGAATCTTTCAGGACTTACCAATAATGAATCCAATCCACTTATTTGCCATTATCCATCTAGTCAATTCTCTCCGTTCAAATCACTACTCTGTTGTGTAACCCTTGTAGGATCCGGTCTATGTTAGCCGCGAATCAACTCTTGATTCGACGATCGTAGTTGGCATCTAGCTAAGCATTACGACCCCTAATTGGACCGGACTAATGATCTTCCGAGTAAGGTCATTAAGATCCTATTAGCCAAATTGCACGCATTGCATCCTTGGTCGAAGGACACTCCTTCGGAAGGATACCATTCCTTCAGACTTTAGACATTATATCCTTCACCAAGCACATGGAATTGGAGGTACCGTGAGCAGTTGCCAAAAAGATTAACGCCAAAAGTGCGTGATCAGAAGATCAGATCTATCACGTCATAGAATCAAGCATTAAAGCAGAAGTTTATCTCCTGAGGCACGAAACCAAAACGTGTCATGCGAAATACGATACATGGGTGCATCCCTAAAAACCACTACCTGGCATGCTCTAGCTAAACATCCTCGACGAGTGGAACTGCACCAACCTAGTTAAGGAAGATACGACTTCGAAACAGCTCAGCCAAAATCAACCCCGAAACACGGAGTTTAGGACATCAAAAGATCGACCGGGCTTCACGAAACAACTCTGGTCAAGGTATACCCATTGCCTTCAGGGTTATTTAATATTGAAACTTGAGAATCACTTCTACTGATGTCAAAAAATGGCTTTTCGTTAGTCACTCAAGAAATAGGGACTTGATGCACTAAAACGTCCGTTATGATAGAATATTCTGTTATATAAATCACGATTCCTTCTTCCTGCTCCTGCTCTTTGCTTCCTGCTCCCAGCTCCTCACTCATTAAAGACCTGGGGGGAAAAACCTGAAAAGGGTTTGAAAATCGCTCCGACGCTCAAGTCAGTCAGATTGCTCTTTGCAGTAAAAGGTTGAATATTGATTGAACCTTTTGGGGGCGAGTTGTGATTACTCAGTCGAAGTGATTGTAAGTCATCGTGTCTTTTGGAAGACGACGGGGGACCTTTTATAGGCTAAATTAGACCGACTCTGATTAGAGGATGTAGATAAGATGATTGTGATCCACCGTTTAGGGAAGTCTCCCGCTGTTCGTGGTTAGGGGTTCCCTTATAGTTTATCTTGTATCTTAGATAAGTAGAAGTTCCTAATTTAAAGGATTCTTTGTAGATATCCCGCAGAGGTGATAGATCTTCTAGGCGATGTTTCCTCTTCGAGACTCTTGAAGTCCAAGCTTGCTTAAACACATAAGATCTTTAACCAACTAGGACCTTTTAGGGAGATTCCGGAATTGTGTCGATAAGCTTGCGGAAGGCTTCTACTTCCCCAGTTTAGGGCGTGAGGCATCGGCCTAGCTTACGTGGACCCCCCGCCATTCCTTTGGAGATTCCAGGGCTGATACCTCTTAGCTGATCCTGGCCGACCTCCCAGTTTTTGGCATAGGTGGCAGAGCGTTGCAGGTTCAGCAGTCTTGCATCCTTAACCGGGTTCACCCATTGGACTTCTAGTCTATTATTGACTTCTTGACGTCAGTAAACGTCTGGATATTTTGTGCATCATCAACTTCATCTCCTTAATTTCTCTACATTTGACTAAGGAGTAGTTGGATCCATGATCAGGCACGAAATGTCAAGACGTTGACTGACGTCAATAGGTCAAGAATATACCTGAAGTCTAATGGGTCAACCCGGCCAGAATTGGGAGGTCGACCAGGAACCGCTAAAGGGTTCCAGCCCTATTTCGTAGATCAGCCCTGGAATTCTCTAAAAGAGTAAAGGGGGTCCGCATAAGCAAGGCCGATGCCTTACACCCTAAGGAGTGGCGGGACTCGTGATGATACATAAAATGGTCAACCGTTGACTGAGTTTAAGAAGTCAAGAAAAGACTAGAAGCCCAACTGGTCAACCTGTCTCGAGGCAACATGACCACTGGGCCCGAAGGATCCGCAACCTAAGCCTAGAATCAAGAGGTCGACCAGATCATCTAAGGAGCTCCAGCCCTGTTTCGCCTTACGTTAAATCCCGTTTTGCTCCTCACCATCTCGGGGCGAAACCTGCAAGGAACTTGGAAACCTCTCTGGCATTCAATATATTGAGTATTGAGTGAACCCGAGTCTATGAAGTGGTGACTTACTCGTCGTTTTGTTCGTGCCTTCTTCTAGGCGAGTCGTTTACATTTTACCTGATGCTTTTACCAACTGTTGATAGGCGGTGTTAATGAAGCGGCTAAGATCTGTCGTGTTGGGTTGAAACTACTATTTCGTAGTTTGACGATATGAGAATTCCTTTTTGGGGTTATCACGTGTGTTTAATATATAGAGGTTATCTTGTTCAAGGATATTTGATAGATCGTGTTACCGATCTGGTAGATTCTTTACGCGAAATTTCCTTCTTGAGGGAGTCCTTAAGCCCAAGTTCAATAAATAGCTAAAATCCTCACTGAGTGAGATATTTGATATGGTTGCGGAATTAAGTAAGCATTAGACACGCTTCTACACCTCTTGTTTCGGGATTGAGGTATTGACCCCGATTACACGGACCACCAGTCTTTTCATAAATCCTTGGGCAAACCTTGTCGTTTTTTAGCCAAGACCCTAGAACGATCGTGCCGACCCCGCAGTTCTGGGCTTGAGTGGCAGACCTCTTTCGGATTCAACATTTATGTTGACTTGATACGGGTTGACCCGTTAGACTTTTCGTACTTTCTGGACTCATTTACCATAATCAACTGACACTATTCTTTTTTTTGAAGTTCAAAACTGACACTATTTTTTGGATCACCAATAATCTTCTTCATATTCGAGTGTCACCGTAGGGGCCATATCTAATATATATATATATATATATATATATATATATATATATATAATTCAATTGTAGCCAAGTTAATTTTAGCCAGCTATCTCTCTCATTCAGTGCCAAGAAAGGAAAAAAGTGAAGCTTTTCATAAATTTGATGACGAGAACAACAATCACCATATCCTGTACACCTTGGCACCTTAGTTCAGTGTAAGCTGGTCAATGCTTTCTTCTTTTATCTTTAACATAGGAAGTTCGTTCTTTAAAATGGGCCAGGAGAGGATAAAAAAGAAGGTCAATCAAAGTGTGAGGTCTAAAAAGTTAATCAAATTAGAAATGGATGTGGATTTAAAGAAGATACTTTTCCTACCGAGACATTTTTGAAGGAAAAAAAGGTCATGTAAAGGAAAATGGGAAGCTGGGAAGGGTGCATGCATGAATCATGCAGTGAATGGTCTCTTATCATAAAAGTAAATGTAGAGAGATATGTAGTGGTTGAATTCTAACTTATCATTTGAAGACAGGTATAACTCCACTAGAATATCTGAATCTATTTTATATTACAAGGATATTATGACTTGTCTTCTCAGCTTTCTATACATTTAGGCAACTTATATATAACTCAACTTGGATATATTGTCTTTGTCTTGTATTATCTATCAAGTCGGCAATTGCTATCATTTTCTAGACTCTTAATTTAAAAATATTTCCAATTTTTTAGTCTTTTTGTTCTTGTTGAATTTTCCGTTTTTAGTACGGCAATCTCTAACAAAATGAACTTTTTGCCACAATTGTCACAAGTACCTTCAAATCAGTCATTATTTTTCTTTAATGCCTTACCTGGTCTCATTCCCTTTCTTTTAGGTTTAGCGTTTGGTGCACCCTCAACTATGTTGACTTTTGCAAAAGATGAATTATTCTTTTCCATCTTCTTCTCTGCATTACGACTATCCTCTTCAATTCTTAATTTGAGGATAATTTCCTCATATTTCCTTGTTCCTATGTCTCAAGTAGTTCTTTTAAAATCCTTCCAAGATGGAGGTAATTTTTCAATAATAGCCCTCACCTGGAATGATTCGTTTTCTACCATATTCTCAGATTTCAATTCTTGTAAAAGAAGTTGAAATTCCTAGACTTGAACCATTACTGGTTTAATATCCATCATTTTAAAGTCCAGAAATCTAACCACAATAAATTTCTTAACACCTGTTGTTTCAGTTTTATATTTATTAGTGAAGGTTTCCCAGAGTTCCTTAGCTGTGTCTATACCATAATAGACATTGTATAAATCATTTTCCAGTGAATTAAGGATGTAATTCTTACATAGAAAATCTGAGTGCTTCCAGGCTTCAATGCTGAACATCCATGTGGACGGGTAGAAAGTCACACGGTTAGAAGGATCGTCGGGTGGGCACCAGCGACTAGGCTTCGAGCCTTCAAATAGACGGGTTGACGGGCAGAAGGTCGGTTCTGGTAGTCGGGTAGATGGGTAGGCAAACATCAGAGAAGGAAACAGCTACTGTCGGGCTAACGTCAGGGTAGAAAACGGGTACTAGTAGCCTGTAAACCTGCACAAGGGAAACACAACCGTGAAGTCCAAGGGGGCACCGGAGATGGTGTCGGCCAAGGACCCTCTGACGGTCAAGTCAGTAACTTAGTTCGATGTAATAAAGTGAATAAACCGAAGATAGAGTTACTAATGATGGTAGAGTCGTTGTAGCGTCGGGGTGGCACGACTCGTAGAGTAGACTTCTAGTTATGGAAGAGTAGGATTCTGCTTGCGGAAGGGTAGATCTCTGCTGGCGGAAGGGTAGTCTTTTGCTTACAGAAGGATAGACTAACGAGGAATTAGAGAAACGAGAAGCCTCTAGCAAGTTTTGATGTGGTTTCGTGGAAGCTTCTAGCCGGAGTCTCTGCCTTAGGCTAGCTTAGACCAGAGGTTGTCGGGGTAGGTGATTTGTAGCCGGAGCTTAGTATGGAACGGGTGAAGTGATCGGAGTAGAGCTTCTAGAGTGCTAAGTAGAGAATAAGTAAGTAGTTTTCGAGTGAGAGTCTGAACCCCTTCCGAGAGTGAGGCTTCCCTTATTTATAGAGTGTAGAGGATAGTAACCGCTCTTGGGGACACAGGGTTGTTAGATCCGCAATAGTAGGATCGCACTAGACTGCTTCCGTAGCCGTTGATCTCTTGAGAGAGAAGGGTAACCTTACGATACCCGTTGCCCTAGCCTGTTCGTTGCCAGTAGAAATGGTCCACTACTCCTTTAAAATAGCGCAAGACTCGGTCTTCTACCATGACTCCAACGTGTAGCAGAATGCTCGGATAGAACTGACTCGATCTCTAACAACTTGGCCACGTGTACGCACAACTAGCTGGAGTGTAGGTGGATCGTCATGGCAGACCTTATCTAGGCATGCCAGGAGTGTGGGCTTGGGCAAGCCTGCTTAGACTTTCTGGGCTTGCGAGGCGTGTTGGACTTTCGGTGGGCTTCCTTGCTAGACCATAGAGGCTACTGAAGGCACTCCTATCATGTTACACGAGGGTGGGCGCATAAGGAATGCCCAATGCTATTTTTCGTCAATACAGTTTGTTCCCCACTCCCTGAGTTAGCGAGTGGCTGACTTAGGGAGTAGTTGTAGCTGAGACCATTAGAATCGTGCCCGGAGGCTTTGTATCGTTGTTTCGTTTTCCCGTGTGGCACGCCAGAGCGTTTTGACATGAGTCGGACGGAGCGGTATCATAACTGGCGGGTAGCAAGTCAAGGAGACTCGTAATTCAGAGAAAGAGATGGATGCCAAAGCATTGGCCACGTTCGGGACGTGGCAAGTCGGGGGAGAGACGGTCGGGTTAACCGGAGGAAGAGGAGCTGACGTGGTGTGTCCAGGTTAGGTCGCGGCCGGGCAGGAGCGCCCGCCCTGGTTTGGCGCGCGGGGCTGGGGCACCCTGCCCTGCTATCGCACGCGGGGCAGGAGCTTTCTGCCCTACCGCTGGGCGCAGGACAGGAGCTTTCTGCCCCGCTGCTGTGCGCGGGGCGGGAGCTTTCTGCCCTGCTGCTGTGCGCGGGGCGGGAGCTTCCTGCCCTGCTGCTGGGCGCGAGGCGGGAGCTTCCTGCCCTGCTGCTGGGCGCGAGGCGGGAGCTTCCTGCCCTGCTGCTGGGCGCAGGGCGGGAGCTTCCTGCCCTGCTGCTGGGCGCAGGGCAGGAATTCTTGTCCAGCCAGCATGCCATGATCTGTTTTTTTTTTTATATATGTATATATATAGGTACGTATATGTGTATTAAGCACGTAAATTTGCAGAGTTACCTAAAATTTTTGCTGCCGCATTTTTCGTTCGACTTGACAGTTGATTCAGCAACGCGACGGCCGACGTCATTCATCCGATCTTGACTTCTCGCGGAATTACTTCGTGGAGTTCTGCTTTATCCGGCGGCATTTTGTTCATAACATTTTTGAAGGTTGTAGACGAGTCGTGTGGCGACGAGACGTGCAGGACGACGTGGTCCGCATAATTTACTTTGCCACCCATATAAGGGGGTGAGGGGTCCTGGACCCTTGTGGTTTGTTGGAGTCATTTTTGGAGTGGAGTTTGGAGAGAAACTTGAAGATCTTGAGGTAATCTTCGAATTTTTCTTTAGTGTTCTTCGTGTTCTTCATATGTTGGTAGAAAACTTATATTTTGATCTTCTCAGCAACAATTTGTAGCATTTTTTTCATATTTTGATCTTATAGTAGTGTAGGATTCCACCAAGATATGTTTCTTGCTTGCCATGTTAGTATAGTGAACTTGACACATGCGTGGCAGAGAATGTGTAATGGCGGGGCAGAATCGTGCTAGGCTTGTAGTTATCATGTGAGTTAAGGTAGAACTTTCTTACCATGACTATGTGGGCTAGGTTAGCCATATGTTTGCCTTGTTTTACTCTTGTAGTAGGCGTAGGATTCAACCAAATTATGTTCTCTGCATGCCATGTTAGTGGGGTGAACTTAACATATGCATGGCAAAAAATGTGTAGTGGCGGGGTAGAATCACGCTAGGCAGAAAATGTGTAACAACAGGGTAGAATCATGTTAGGCTTGCAGCTGCCATGTTAGCTAGGGTAGGGTCTTGTTACCGCAACCGCGAGGGCTAGGCTAGATCCTTGGTAGGAGTAGCTTATTCTTACTCAGGTGTGTTCAACATTCCTCGTATTGATTTGTTATCTAACGTTGTGTTTCCATGTGCTTCCGTTGCAGGCTTTGTCTGGCATGGGTTATGCTAGAGATCTTCAAGACCAGCAAATTGTCGAGTGGAAGCAGAAATACTACGCAAAACATCTCCTCGTTGAGGAGAAATCTCGCCTTGCTGAGGAGCAGAGTCGTCTTGCCGAGGAGCAGAGTCGTCTCGCCGAGGAGCGAGGTCCTCTTGCTGAAGAGTTCAAAGGCAAGCGAGGGGGACACGGTGATGTGACACTAAAATGTCACATTTGGAGAGCCTAACTTAGACTAATTATTCCTTTTCCAGTGTTATCAATAATATTTTATGTGTTTTTCATGTTAGGTACCTATTTTGGAGTTAGACATGAAAATCGGAATAAAGGGAACGAATTGTCACTATCATTTCATGTGCCCAAAATGAGAGAAAAAGATTTCAAGCAAATCAAATGTCAAGTGGAGTCAATGACGAGTCCGACGGTAAAAACGGAAGTTGAATCGGAGTTTGGACGGGGAAGTTATGAAAGAAAGAAGCCAATGTCTTTTCTTGAAGGCACTCCCCTTGGTTTTAAATGTAGAGACAAGATGGAGGCACCTCTTGATATCTAAACCAAGCCCAAAGCCCACAAAAGAAAAGAAGAAGAACAAGACAAGGAAGAATCTTGGAGGCACTCTCTTTATGGACCCAAGTCCGAGTCAAAGTCAAAGTCAAAGTCTTGACCTAGGGTTTTAGTAGTTTAGGCTACTATTCATCTTCTTCTTGATTCATCTTGAATCTTGGAAAGAAAGGAGTTAGAGAGAAAAAGAAGAGGCTAGGGTTTTTGGGTGTTCTTGAGTTCTAAGCTTCTAGGGTTTGAGTGGAAGAGAGGAAAAGAGAGAAGAAGGAGGTAGGAGTAGCCGGCGTTAGCTTGGTCGGCCAAGCTAGGCCGGCCAAGCAAGGCCGGCACCACACGAGCTCGGGACGGCATCCTAACAGCAGCTCGGGGTAGCTTCAACAGCAACTCCAGCAAGCTTCAAGCTGCTGCTCTTGCTCGGGACGGACAGAGAAGGTAGCAGCAGCTCGGGATGGTCATAACAGCAGCATCTTGTGACGCAAGGAAGCTGCTGCTCGGGATTTACTCGGCCGGAACTTTAAGGACACGAGCTTGAGCATGGGATGCACGGGAAGCTTGCTCAGGTCGCGGCTGCAGCTCGGAACAGCCTAGGCACAGCTGCACTCGGCTCGGGACAGTGCATCACATGGCCGGATCTTCAAGCTTTTGGCCGGAAACACACTCAACTTGGCCGGACTCTTTATGACTTTTCCGGGAACCTTTTTGATCCGAAACTTTAGGGCTTTCATTCCCCGTGCTATGATCTAGCTTTCCATATGGTTTGATTTGATTTTGGGTTAGAAATTGGAAGAGAGAGAAAGCTAGGGTTAGCTTTAATGGAGGTTTGAGATAAATGGAGAAGATGATGGTGGTCGCTATAGGGAACCCAGAAAAATGCTAAGGGGAGATCGGCTGCAACTAAAAACTCATATTTTTCGACGATCTTAGCCTCGAAGCACATCGAATAAGGGGGATTCTCTCATCATTTTCTTTTCATTTCTTATTCAATCACCATATTTAGCTAACTTTAGTGTATCGATTATATGAGATGAAATGTGATGAATTCGTGATTATGTTTAATATGATTTGATGTTTTGATTATGAATTGATGTTCATTTAATTCGATTATCGTTTTGATCGTATTTTCATGTGTCTTGTCAAGTTCTTCGCATAGTTAATAGACGAAACGAAGTATTCGATATCGATCGTAGTCTAAGTCATATTTTCATGTGTCTTGTCATGCACTTCACATAGTTAGGAGACTAGACAACACTTTTGTTGACTCGGGATTAACCGATTATGATGTTTGTTTGACTAAGTATGATCTCCGGATATACGTAGTGCTTATGGACATCACCTTAGGAGTCGAACATCGATTATACTTAGGAACATTAGATCGGACCATACATAGTTGTAGATTTATCATTATCGGATTCTCGGTTCTTCGACACCTCTCTCACTTATTTATCTCCCGACACTTGTTGCCTCCCGACTCTTGCTCCTCTGACACTTCTCTCGAATCTCTCTCGCGCCGTTTACTTTATTGGTTTAGTAGTTTTACTTGCTTTCCTCTTATTGCTTATTCGATCAAAATCCCCCATTTATCTTTGTTCTTTTCCTTTTTTAGTCTAAGTTAGCATTTAATATCTAGATCGAGGGATAAGACCCTTTGTTATCCGGACCACCTTCCTATCCTTGGATCGACTCCGGTTTTACCGGTTACTACTTGATACCTCCGCTTGGGTGTGCAACCTTTTCCGGTGCATCAAGTTTTTGGCGCCGCTGCCGGGGATAGGTTTAGTAGTTTGGACATCGTTTGTTTGTTTTGTTCATTAGTTTAGTATTGTTTGCTTACTTAGACGTTCTTGTTTTCTTTGTTTATTTTGTACTTTCTTAATTTCATTTTCTTTTAGATGCCATTATAAGAAAAGAGCCAAAAAGAGACATAAAAGCGAAGTTAAAGGAAGGAATTGAGGAGCTTAAGAAGAAAGACGAACGAAACGAGAGTAGCACTCGATAGTATCGCATTCGATCTCATCCTTTTTACTTGTGTGTGATTGTTTAGTTCTATAAATGTTTGTTCCCATTTTTGCGATTGTGTGTTAGTATCCTTGAATATTGTGAGATCATGGCAAGTTGGTCATTTGATGAGAATGACCTTATGCGAACTCTTTCCGACACTAGTCGACCATCTACAAGTCATCAGGACTACTCAAACTTATATAAGAATGGCCCGACTAGTGATAGGAATAGGCGAGTTGAGCCTGACCGACCTAGGATGACCATGGGTGAATATCGACGGATGTATGGAGTCGGTGAGACTCGTCATGAATATGGTTTTAGGGATTATGAGCATGAGGGTAGTCAACCCCGTAAGAGTCTTCGAGACTATCGACAAGAATTTGAGATGACCACACCTTCATGTATGAATTTGTCACTTCATGAGGACCGTAGTTCTATTAGTATTGATCGACCACGTCGAAGTCTTCGTGACTATCGACAAGCATATATGAACGATTCATTTAGTGATGACAATTCCCGACTCGATGATTCCACTCAAAGAGTCGAGTCTAGGTATCTACATGAAGGTAGTGGAGAAAGGACCATGGAGACCATTAGCCCGGTTTGTGCTATTTGTGCGAGCTTAGACCATTTGACCGAGTATAGTCCCATGATCTGTGTTCCGCGAGAGTCTTCGTCTAGTTATACTAATGTGCCTTATTACGAGGAGATGGCTGAAGACATTCTCCAAGCAATTTTAGAGTACCAAACTAGATTTAATCGAGATATAACAGAGATCACGAAACGGATTCTCAAAATTGTTGATAGACTTGAGTCAGAGCCAATCATTGACGAGGAAGGGGTTTGCGCACCCCAAACTCAAGAGGAGACTATGAATGATGGTGAGGGTAATACACCTAACTCTAGTCTTAAGTTAAATGTCGATGAAGCTCTTGATAGACCATTTGAGATTGAACAGACCGATGACCCTTGTTGCTCACTCTCTCGACCATTGTCATCTCACCATGATCAGACTATATTAGATTTTAATGTTCAGGATGATAGTTCTAAGAGCAAGTTTGAGGATCACACGATGTTGAACTTTCCAACTTTTACCACTTGTGATTATTTGGATGGGTTATGTAGAATGGAAGGTGTTATGACTGACTTTGAGGCTCCCGATGCCTTTAAGGATGTCGATAACATAGTAGTTGAAGAGATAGCGGATAGCTTGTTGGATTATTTACCTAAGGAAATTATGGACCTTGACTTGGTCCCCGAGCCTATTTCCTTACCCTTAGAGTCTAGTTCGACCTTCCACATGATCTCAGACTCGGTTGTTGGCCCCTTATGGGACACTTCGGACGTCTTTCCTAGCATATTTAGGGACTTAGTGGATGTTTTATCCACTAAGCTTGAGTTTGCCTTTTTACCTTCGACCGACTTCCTGACCATTCAATTGTATGTCGATCCTTTTGACGACTTTTTAGTCGTCGTCCCTAGCATTTATGCGTACTTAGTGGACCGTGCATCCACAAAGTTTGGGGATGGCTTCTTTTCGCTTTTAGTCTCACATGCACTTCTTAGGATTAATATTCTTGTGAGACTATTAGCATTTGTATATAGCTTTCTTTGGGTTGACCCCCAAATCTTCCGTCTCTTGTTATATGATCGTTAGCCGACTAAGAAGGCCCTTGATGTTTGTGGGTAACATCTCTGGAAACCCTCCGCGAGACATAACTCGTGCTCTTGTGTGAAAACAAGAGAATCAAAGGCTAATTGCATAGCTCAATGCAATCGTGTATACCTGCGTTAGTGGTAGACTTTATATGGTCATGTCTTTTATGTGCTTCATTCTCATTATGTTTTGAATATTATAGGAGCATTTCTTATATGTTTTACTTCTAAGGCGTGGTTTGTTCCAAGTTTGGGGATGGCGTGAGCTAGGCATCAACTTAGAACCTCGTTATACATGAGTCTTGGTAGTATCATCTTTTATCTCCTTCGGTTATGGTAATATCTTTCCACTCTTCTCTTTAAATTGATGTGCCTCTTTATCTTTTGGTTAGTGTATGCTTAGAACATTGAGGACAATGTTAGTTTTAAGTTTGGGGATGTGGGATATGACCATAGCCAATGCATGACCATGGGTTTCAAAGACAAAAGGGTTCAAATTAGCCAAAATTTGAAAATTTTTGAACATTTTGAGTAGATTTGCATGTGATTATAGTGATAGTTTTAAGAATGTTGATGGATATGTGTCGAGTTGATGAGTTTTGTGATTGCTAATAGTCTTTGCATGAAAGTCGAGTCCTTGAGTGTCTGTGTTATGCTATGGGAGTAACATCTTAGTGAAGAAGAAACATCTCTAAGAGACCTAGAGTAGTCATTAGTGGAGACTTAACCCATGTGAGAGCTCAAAGCCTAAATTGTCCTACGAGTGTACTCTTCCGCGCTAACTCCGAGTAGAATGAAGAGCTACTCAACCTCGTAACTATCAAAAGAGCTCATTTGATCTCGTGTGCTCAACTTCCTTAGCCACTAGGAAGGACATTAGGATAGCGAATAAACCTTGCCCTTGTAGTCCATGAAACCCAATGAGATTGCCAATTAGAGGGAGGCGGATACTCCATCATCATCTATCATCTTATATCCCGAGAATGAAGACATGAGAAGAAAGAATGAAGAATGTCAAGAGCAAGTATGAAATAAAAAGTTGATTGCAAGAATAGAGTTATGCGTATTGTATTTTGTTTTGGTTGATTGTATTTGTGTTACGAAAAAGAAAAAAAGAAAAAAAAGAATGAAAAAAAAAAGAAAAAGAAAAGAAAGAAAGAAAAAGAAAAAAAAATAATGATTAATAAAGTTGTTTATGTTATGTTTGAGCATGTTAGCTCTTTTGTGTGAGTGATGTGATTGTATATATGTGTGTTTGTGTGTATGTTCATGAATAAGTATTCGAAGCAAGAAACGAATGTGGAAATGCTTAAGAGGTTCTATCATGAAGAGTTCGACATTCTCGGGGATCCACCATCATCATCCATTTCTAGTATCCGTTAACCTTTAGAAGGCATTCTTAGAGGGTAGAATGGGTGAGAAGGGCGAGTGAGCTTTCCCACTCTATTTAGTGGCTAATTTTTTTTCGAAGATCATTCATTCCAAAATGTTGTCCTCACCCCTTTGTATGTGTTGAGTCCATGTTAGTGATCACACTCACACATACGAGCGAACCATTCTTGAGTGATTTCATATTTGGAGCGTATGCCCGTGAGGCCGAAGTCGAGGCGAAATGTACTAAACTAGGAATAAAGGCGTTGTGGCTTCGGAACATAGATGTTGCTCATTATGGTGTGACACTTGCATTTTAGGGTAAGATCATTAGTGAAGGGGCCCTTAGCTTTTACATGAACTTATTTACTTGATTCATTATGTGTTGACATGCTTAAACCCTTTACTATGTGAACTATGTTTATCTATGATTTGGATGTTGGACCCTTGTGTATTTGAAACCACGATGTTTGTGGGTGTCATCAATGGAAACCCTCACGAGAAGACACTCGTCCTCTAGGGGTAACCTAGAGGTTTAAAGGCTTGTTGCATACGCTAAATGCAACCGGGATGCCTCCGAAAGTGAGTTAGGCTTTTATTTTGTTTTATTTGCTCGAGGACTAGCAATGTTTAAGTTTGGGGATCTTGATGTGACACTAAAATGTCACATTTGGAGAGCCTAACTTAGACTAATTTTTCCTTTTCGAGTGTTATCAATAATATTTTATGTGTTTTTCATGTTAGGTACCTATTTTGGAGTTAGACATGAAAATCAGAATAAAGGGAACGAATTGTCACTATCATTTCATGTGCCGAAAATGAGAAAAAATGACTTCAAGCAAATCAAATTACAAGTGGAGGCAATGACGAGTCCGACGGTGAAAACGGAAGTCAATTCCGAGTTCGGACGGAAAAGATACGGAAGAAAGAAGCCAAGGTCTTTATTTGAAGGCACTCTCCTTTGTTTCTAATTTGAAGTGAAGTCAAGCCCAAAGACAAGCCAAAAGCTCACAAAGAAAAAGAAGAAGAAAGAAAGATGTAGAAATTTTATGGGCACCCTTCTTTATGGTCCAAGTCAAAATAGCCTTATGGGTTTGACTAAGTCAAGGGACCCTAGGGTTTGAGTAGGAAACACAAGTTGGAGGTCAAGGTGACTATTCATCTTCTTCTTGAATGATCATCTTCAAGTTTGGAAAGGAGGCAAGAACTTGAAGGTTCTTGGTGTTCTTGAAGGAGCTTGAGAGAGAGAAAAAGAGAGAAGGAAGAAGGAGGTCACGGCCAAGCTCGGTCGGCCGGCACTCAAGGCGGGCCAAGCTAGGCCGGTGCATCATAGAGTTCGGGTAAGACAGCAGCTGCCGGTACGGGCTGAAGCTTCAAGGGACAGCTGCTCGGGTGCAAGAAGCGGCCTTCATCACCAGCTCGGGACACAACAGCAACAGCAAGCTCGGGTAAGCTTCTTGAAGCTCGGGTTGCTGCTGTTCTTGCCCGGCACAGTGGTTGCGAACTCGGGACAGCAGCTCGGCTGCATTTCAAGAGCACGAGACGGCAAGGAAGCTACTCGAAACAGCCGCATCTAGCTCGGATATGCACGGGACATCATCCTTTGGCCCGGATCTAAGTATTTTGGCCGGATTTTGCCTCTTTTGGCCGGATTTGTGCTCAACTTTGGCCAGATTTTCAAGGGTTTTCCAGCCACCTTCTTGGCCGGAAACCTTAGGGCTTTTACTCCCCATGTTGTTGGCTAGCTACCCATGTGATTTGATTTGATTTTGGGCTACAAATTTCTAGAGAGAGAAAGCTAGGGTTAGCTTTAATGGAGGTTGTGTTCTAAATGGAGAAGATGATGGTGGTCGCTATGGGGAACCCAGAAAATTGCTAAGGGGAGATCGGCTGCAACTAAAAACTCATATTTTCCGACGATCTTAGCCTCGAACCACATCGAAAAAGGGGGATTCTCTCACCATTTCCTTTCCATTTCTTATTCAATCACCATGTTTAGCTAACTTTAGTTTATCGATTATATGAGATGAAATGTGATGAATTCGTGACTATGTTTAATATGATTTGATGTTTTGATTATAAATTGATGTTCATTTATTTCGATTATCGTTTTGATCGTATTTTCATGTGTCTTGTCAAGCACATAGCATAGTTAATAGACGAAACGAAGTATTCGATATCGATCGTAGTCTAAGTCATAATTTCATGTGTCTTGTCATGCACTTCACATAGTTAGGCGACTAGACGACGCTTTCGATGACTCGGGATTAACCGATTTAGACGTTTGTTTGACTAAGTATGATCTCCGGATATACATAGTACTTAGAGACATCTACTTTAGGAGTCGAATATCGATTGTACCTCGACACATCAAATCGGACTACACATAGTCGTAGGTTTATCATTATGGATTCCCAGACTTCGACACCTCTCTCACTTATTTGTTGCCCGAATCGAGTCTTACCGTCTCCCGACTCTTGTTCCTTCGACTCTTCTCTCGAATCTCTCTCGCCCGTTTACTTTTATTGTTTAGTTTAGTTTATTTTACTTGTTTGCTTTATTCTCTTATCACCTTATTCGATCAAACCCCCATTTATCTTTGTTTCCTTTCATTTTTAGTCTAAGTTAGCTTGAAATATCTAGACCGAGGGACAAGACCCTTCGATATCCAAACTAACTTCCTATCCTTGGATCGATCCCGGCTTTGCCGGATTACTACTTGATATCTCCGCTTGGGTGTGTAACCTTTTCGGGTGCATCAGTTGGACACAAGAACGTAGTCCACTTCTTGGACAATTCACGTGCTACATTCATCTTGTTCATTATATGGGTACGTATTGCATCCAACATTGCTGTAATTGGGAGTACACGAGCATATCTGATTTGATTATTAAAGGACTCCGATAGTTGAGAAGTTATTGCTGTGTACCTGTTATAAAAACCAAAATAATATAGTTATATCATGATCTAAAGAATTATAAAAGGTGTTTACATTATAATTTAATTGTTCAAAATTACGATGATGTATCTGACATTATACATAATGTCGGTATAGTATGATTTCAAAATCCTAAATCATGAAAAATGTATTAAGTAACATATGTGATTTGCACCAATGTATTTTGTATAGTTATATTGATCAAACCTTGGACCGGAGAAGAATGAATCTGCTAATGATGCAGGGTCTAAGGATTGAAAAAATGCAGCAACTTTGGAACCACCCATCTGTATTATCTGGTTAATAGTATTATTATACTCAGACTCGGGAATAGCTCTGGCTGCCTTGAAAATCAAAGAATGGTTTGCTGTAGGGAAAATTTTCTTAACACCATTGATAATACCGTTGTGACGGTCTGAAATAAAAGTATATGTCTTCTCCATATCCACAACATTGCGTAAATGACCTAAAAACCATTCCCAATTAATGTCATTCCCGGCGTCAACAACAGTATAAGCAAAGGGAAACAGACCTGGAATTACGAATTATGTTAGATAATTACATAATACTGTAATCATATATGTCTGAATTACACGTAAAGCATAAGTAATGTAGATTGGTTTTTCAAA
>BEHA01001972.1:61033-100445 GCA_002897215.1 Eschscholzia californica subsp. californica | reverse complement strand
GATCTTTACATGCGATTGGAATGGTTCGAGGGAAAAACGCGTTAAGGTATTTATTCCTCTTCTAGTTCATTGATTAGTTTATGCATATGATCATAGGAATTCTAGTGTTAACATATGATGTTTGAGATTCCGCTTAGAACACTAGATAGTGTATAGGATACACAAAACCCTACAGTGGCATCACGAGCCGGTTGCATGAAACTATCTCTGACTAGTCGAATTAGATTCGAGTTTGATTGATTAGATGATTTTATGTTTAAATAGGGATTTAGACATAAAATTGATTAGTTTAAATTAGATTTAGACTTAATCGGATAGAAATTGAAAGTGTTTCAATGGGAGAACTTTAAAATTTTGAGTTTTTGAAAAGAGTTTTCAAAAGGAAGTTTTAAAGAAGATGGTTTTTTTGAAAAGAGTTTTCAAAACTGCTGGTTTTTGGATGAATATTCATCAAAACAGCAGCAAAAAGTTGGAAGAAAACGAAAATTGGAAGGGAAGAAGGTGCTGTCCAGGAGCCGGACTGACCAGGACGCGTCCCAGGCCGTGTATGGCCAGTCGCGGACGCCCAGGACGCGTCCCAGTCCTTCCCGGACTGGGAATCCGAGAGCGTCTCGGACAGACGCGTCCGAGTTTCTCTCAGTCAGGAAGACGCGTCTGAGATCGTCTCGGAATGGGAGTCCGAGCGCGTCTCGGACAGGGATCCCGAGAGATCCGCGTCCAGCACGTGAGGTCGCGTCTTCAGGACGCGACCAGAGAAGTCTGGACGCGTCTCGGATTGAGAATCCGGACGCGACCAGGACTGTCCCTTCCAGAACGCGTCTGGGACGCTTCTGGTGAAGCCAGGAGCCGTCTCGGACTGGGAGTCCGAGATGGATAAACTTGGACAGAGCGTCTAGGACGCGTCTGTGGGGTTGGGAAGCGTCTGGCCTAGGGCCAGGATGCGTCCACCCGAGGGACTTGGCACGTTTTGGTACGTGCCAATCCGGGTCCAACCTTGGCTCGGACCTTGACTTGACTTGGTCTAGTCAAAGGGGTCCTTGACCAAGTTTGACTTAAGTCCTTAGAGTTTGACTCGGGTCTTTTGGGCCTTGACTTAAGTGGGAGGTTTCTATTTTCTTTTTCCGAAAGCGACCCGGGCCAATCAAAAGCCTAAAACGGAGTTTTTCCAAAACGATTTCATAATCTTTTAGGATAAAACCAAAACGAGCCATTAGTCAGAATTTTGAGAAAATTAGACTTAAGGCACGTTAGACATAGAGATGTCGGTAGTATCTCCCGAATAGCTATCTAGAACATAGCAAACCTAGATTCGACCTAAGAAAGCGAATCTCATACATACTTGGGTGTTTTATGAGTGTCATATTATTATGTATGTATGAATGTGAATGCGGGTTCTAGTATGGCCATAGAATTGTTTTATCTTGTTTTTAAGCACGGATGGATGCCCGATGTAATTAATTTAATTCAAGTTTTATACGATCTGCGAATCGTTGAGTCTTGTAATTAGAGTTAAGGGTCCAAAAAAGTCCATTGAAGAGCCAAAGGATGAGATCGTGGTTCGAGTGGGAGAATTCAATGGATGTTCGAGGATGGAGATCCAGGCGAACAGAGGCAAAACAAGCAAGAACCTAAGAAGATTAGATCTTTTAGGTTAGGGGCCATACTAGGATCATGTCTGCTTGATTTATTTTCTCGCGCGCATTTACTTATTTACGTTTTATGTGGTGTATGATTATGTTAGAGTTCACAGTAATGCATGCAAACAATAACGTAAGAGTCCCCAAAAAGAATTTTGAGTAATGCTTACTCAGATTAAGACACCTGTTGAGCTCTTGTTCATCGATGGTGGGTCATGCCAAAGCAGGGTGCCATCTTTTACCTCGGGACAATACGGGTAGACCTATGAAGAGGTCTACATGTCTAAATGGTTATTCTCAACGAGTCAGCAAAAGGGTTTTGGATTTCGAGGCAAAAGGATGAATTGAACACATAAGTGTTATTCATCAACCAAGAGTCATAGGAGTATGATCAGTAAGGAGTTACTCACCCAGGAGGGTGAAGTTAAGGGCAGTGCCAAAGTACGCTTAGCTTCACAGGAATGGGATCTTGGAATCGTATTATTCAAAGGGGGACGGTTTTCATTGAATAATATGGCAAAAACTGTTTTTGCGTAAACATTGAATGTAGTACTTAGCAAAATCCTTATTCTGTTTATGTAGAGTAGAGATGACATATAGTATTAGTTCACATTTAGATAGAGATCTATACGACTTTCTAGATTGGGAGGAAGATCAAAGAAGAGTTCTCGATGCTTCGAATAAAGAAAGCGAAATAGAGATACCAGAAAGGGAAGTGGAAGTCGGTGCCTATGTTATAGAGGTCAATTTGGCAGATATGGCTGACTCTCCTTCATGGGTATTTGATACCGGATGTGGAGCACATATAATTTCAGAATTAGATGAGCTCAAGGAGGTCAGGTATCTAACAAAGAGCGAGATGGTTCTACGAGTCGCAAATAAGGCAAGAGTTGCTGCTGTGGCTGTAGGAACCTATGAGCTCAGTTTAGATACTGGATTGATATTAGTGTTGCATAATTGCTATTATATACCCACTATATCAAGGAACATCATCTCTGTGTCGGTGTTAGACAAAGAGGGATATCATGCTATAATAAAGGACAAGTGTTGTTCTTTATACAAAGGTGAGATGTTCTATACCAGTGCTAAACTACGTAATGGTCTTTATGTTGTGAACATAGAAGACGAAATCCTGAACATAGACACGAAACGGCTTCGTACTCATGATTCTAACCAAAGCTATCTCTGACATTGTCGTTTGGGTCACATTAACATGAAACGCATGCAGAAGCTTCATTCAGATGGACTTCTGGGATCGTGTGATTTAGAATCGTACGATACATGTGAGCCATGCTTAGTGGGCAAAATGACACGATCGTCCTTCAAGGGGAAAGGAGATCGGGTGAGTGAACCATTAGGACTGATACATACAGATGTATGCGGACCTATGAGTACACTTGCGAGAGGTAACTATGGCTACTTCATAACGTTCACAGATGACTTCACTAGATATGGTTACGTATATCTTATGAAGCATAAGTCGGAATCGTTTGAAGTGTTCAAACAATTCCAGAATGAAGTAGAGAATCAACTTGGCAAGAAAATAAAAGTCATTCGATCGGATCGAGGTGGTGAATATTTGAGTCAAGAGTTTGAGGATCATCTTCGGAGTTGCGGAATAGTGTCCCAACTCACTCCTCCCGGAACACCTCAGATGAACGGTGTGTCCGAAAGGAGAAATCGAACCTTGATGGACATGGTTCGATCGATGATGAACTTAGCCGATCTTCCTAACACTTTCTGGGGGTATGCTCTAGAAACGGATGCTTTCACACTAAACCGAGCTCCGTTAAAAGCTATAGAAAAGACGCCATATGAGATATGGACTGGAAAGGTTCCAAAGTTGTTTTTTCTCAAAGTCTGGGGTTGCGATGTTTATGTAAAACGTTTAGAAGGAGATAAACTAGCACCAAGATCAGACAAGTGTCTCTTTGTTGGTTATCCAAAAGAGACAAAGGGGTATTACTTCTACAACCCATCAGAGAACAAAGTGTTTGTTGCTCGTGATGATGTCTTCTTTGAAAAGGAGTTTCTTTCCAAGAAGACAAGTGGGAGAAATATAGGGATCGAAGAAGTTCAATCCGAGCAACAAACTGACACCGTTGTACCGATGTCAGAAGTCGCGATTCTTAACTATTCTGAGCCGATAGAAAAGGAAAGAGAGGAAGAGATGGTAGATCTCGGAGATCCTCCCGCGCAGAGTGAATGTGATTCGCAGGAGAACCCTCAAGGAGTTGAGAGTAGGGGCGTACACGAGCCAAGCTCTTAACGAGCTGCTCGAGCTCGGCTCGACTATTGCTCGGGCTCGACTCGAATATTTACAAGCCCGAGCTTAACACGAGCTCAAAATCAAGCTCGTTTACATAAACGAGCCGAGCTTGAACATTCTTTAGTGTATCACGAGCTAGTCGTGAACAGCTCGTTTAACATACTCTTATAATAGTATAGTACATAATTACGTATTAGTATTGAAACTTGTACATAAAATACCAACCATTAAAAAATTATCGGAATATGAACCATTAATCATTATTATTGTATGTGACAAATGATCATTGAAGTATTTTGATGATTTAGAAAGTTTTAATTTGAAGTATTTTGATAAACGAGCTTAAAACAATGCGAGCTCGAGTTCGAGCTCGAGCTCTTTCAAACTTATACGAACCGAGCTTGAACAAGTGGACAATTACTCGAACGAGCTCGAGCTCGACAGTAAAATACACGAACCGAGCTTGAACATCTTACTACTCGGCTCGGCTCGGCTCGACTCGAGTACACCCCGAGTTGAGAGTGTCTCACCTGTTGTTCAAGCCCCGCGTAGGTCCGCAAGGCTGATTGAATTATCTCAACGACAAGAGTTGTTGTTGATAGAGGATAATGAACCCAGCACCTACAAAGAAGCTATGACGAGCCCAGACTCCGAAAAATGGCTGGGAGTCATGAAATCTGAAATGGAATCCATGTCTGGAACTTGTTTGATTTGCCCGATGGAGTAGAACCCATCGGATGCAAATGGATTTTCAAGATGAAAACAGACAAGGATGGAAATGTGAGCGTTTTCAAAGCTAGACTCGTGGCAAAAGGTTACAGACAAGTCCAAGGGATAGACTACGAAGAAACCTTTTCCCCTGTCGCGATGCTTAAGTCCATTAGGATTATTCTAGCAATTGCAGCTCATTACGATTATGAGATTTGGCAAATGGATGTCAAAACCGCCTTCCTGAACGGTAAACTGGAAGAGGATGTGTACATGACACAGCCTGAGGGTTTTGAGGACTCCAAGAATGCGGGAAAAGTTTGCAAGCTTCAAAGGTCCATATACGGGTTGAAGCAAGCAAGTCGGAGCTGGAATCTTCGATTCGACGAGAAAATCAAAGAGTTTGGTTTTCTGAAGAATGAAGAGGAATCTTGTGTATACAAGAAGATTAGTGGGAGCAACCTAGTTTTCTTGGTCCTGTATGTGGATGACATACTGATCGTTGGAAATGACATTCCTATGCTTAACTCCGTGAAAGAGTGGCTTAGGAAGTGTTTTTCAATGAAAGACCTAGGAGATGCAGAATATATATTGGGCATCAAGATCTATTTAGATAGATCGAGGAGGATGATTGGACTCAGTCAAGAGACTTATATCGATAAGGTTCTTGGGAGATTCAAGATGGAAGACTCTAAGAGAGGATTCCTACCCATGACACATGGCACGATGCTAAGCAAGACTCACTGTCCTCGAGATCCTGATGAGCTAGCATACATGAAGAAGGTGCCTTATGCTTCGGCAATAGGATCAATCATGTACGCGATGGTCTGCACTCGTCCAGACGTCTCATATGCTCTGAACATGTGTAGTCGTTACCAATCTAATCCAGGTGAGAAACACTGGACCGCAGCCAAAAATATCCTGAAGTACTTGAGAAGGACAAAGGATCACTTTTTGGTTTATGGCGGGAAAGATGAACTAATCGTGGAAGGCCATGTGGATGCGAGCTTCCAAACGGACAGAGATGATTTCCGATCGCAGTCGGGTTATGTCTTTTGTCTAAACGGAGGAGCAGTAAGCTGGAAATGCTCAAAGCAGACTACTGTAGCAGACTCTACCACAGAAGCAGAATACCTTGCCGCTTCGGAAGCAGCCAAGGAAGGAGTTTGGATAAAGAAGTTTATCTCCGAACTTGGTGTAGTTCCTAGCATAGAAAATGGGGTTACTCTGTATTGTGACAACAATGGAGCTATCGCCCAGGCTAAGGAACCAAGAGCACACCAGAAATCCAAACATATCCTAAGGAAGTACCACGTGATTAGGGAAATCACTGAGCGAAAAGATGTGGTCATTTGCAAAGTCGATACGGACGACAATGTTGCCGATCCGTTAACTAAACCACTGCCTCAGCCTAAGTATGAGAGTCATAGAAGGGGCATAGGTATAAAGCGCATCGATGAATGACTTTAAGTTGTAATTGGATTAATGAAAGGAGTTTCATGTAATCAATTAGCTACATTCAATAAAAGAAATAAATAAGTTATTTCTGTCATTAAATAATGGTTTAGTGTTTAATTGACAGTCCAAAAATAATGAGGCATTCCAGGTAGGTTTATCAGATACGTGATCTGGTAAAAGGAACCCTACTAAGTGAACATGGAATAGATTCATTATTGAGTCCCTAGTCCAGGTCATTGCATGGACAACAATGACTCAAGAAGACTAGCATGGGAATTGACTGATAACGCAGTTCTATGGGCTATAGGAATATGGTATTTAAGTCAATTACATGGGTGTATGATTGGGGAATATACACTGGATAACCCAAAGATGAGAGTTCTTCAAGGGGTTGAAAAACGTCACGAACTCTCATAGGCAAGATTGGAGAGATTCCTTAAACATGAGTACTCCACTCATCTTATGTAAGGAATGTCGAACTTTGGTGCCATCAAACGCCGCTTCGTAAACGGAGGTTATAAAGGCGGGATACTGGGGGAGACAGGATAGACATGAAGTTAAGTGGGAGTACACGACTGGATGATGTCCTCCTATTAAGTTAGGATCAAGTATCTCCGGGCCACTTGAGGAGAAACAACTGGAAAATGTGTGGCCACACTCAAATGGATTAATGGTTAACCATTTGTATTGACAGTTGTTCTCCAGATCAAGAAAGTCTGAAGGGTATGACGTATCAGATGAGATACTAAGCGACATGGGAATCGAGCATTGCACTTGTTCTAAGTACAAGTGGGAGACTGAAGGATTTATCTGTTTGGTCTGAAGGAGATGTCCTTCCGAAGGAGTGTCCTTCGACCAAGGTGGCAATACGATCAATTTTTCAGTTAGGATAACGATGACCACACGTGAAGATCATCCAGTCCGGTCCAATTAGGGGTCGTAATGCTTTGCTAGAAGCCAACTACGATCGTCGGATCAAGGAGTTGATTCGCGGCTAACATAGACCGGATCCTACAACGGGTTACACATAAGAGTGGTAGCTTGATCGGAGAGACTTGACTAGACGGGAACAGGCTAAAAATGGATGGGATCCAACTGGAAAGGCCGAAAGGGTTCGAATGGAGATTCGGAACAAGATAGAAAAGAAGGCTCATTAGGCCGGCCATGTGATGGCCGACCAAAGTAAGTGGGCCGGCCATAGAAAGCCCATGGTGGGCTGTTCTGGCCGGCCACACTTAAGGGACTTGTCAAAATACCCCAAAAGGGTATTTTGGTAATTATCTTTTCTGTGACCCGAAAATAGAAAACCTAATCTGAATGGGATTCTAATTAGGGTTTGTCTATATATTGGGTCAGTTGAGAACAGAAAATGTATGGATTTTTCTCTAGTAGAAAAATATACAACTCTCTCTCTCTCTCTCTCAATATACAGCTAGAGGAGAGAGAGGAATATAGAGGAAAAGCTCCCGTTCTATCAATCTAGTCAAGAAGCAGAGTTCTTCTCAACCTTCTAGTAAGTCCTAGCAGTCTGAAAGGAAGGGAGATCAAGTCTATTCACTCGGTGTCTCAAGTAAAGGAGCTACAATTGGAGCTCTCGATCTTTACATGCGATTGGAATGGTTCGAGGGAAAAACGCGTTAAGGTATTTATCCCTCTTCTAGTTCATTGATTAGTTTATGCATATGATCCTGGGAATTCTAGTGTTAACATATGATGTTTGAGATTCCGCTTAGAACACTAGATAGTGTATAGGATACACAAAACCCTACACTTCCAACTAAAAACACAAGGCAACAAAATCATGAATAGAAATTCATACTTTCAATTTGTGAAAGTAAAAGACAAACCGGACAAAAATACTTATTTTCTGACAAATTAAGATAAAAAACAAGGATTAGTTTTGTTTTGGCTTACGATTTGTGACCAACTCACTGTTGTGGTCCATAAGTGCCTGACTGTTCGATTTGACTCCCAAATGCCAAAAAAAATTCATTTTATTTCAGAAAACCCCCGCCAACAAATTGGAACTAAATCTAAAAAACTTTAAATAATTAAAGCCATTCATGTCTCCGTTCTCCTCCTCCTCTTCCTTCTTCTTATCCTCCTTCTCCATCTTCTTCTCCTCCTTCTCCTTCTTTTTTCTACTTCTTCTTCTCCTCTTCCTCCTCCTCCTTCTCATCCTCTTCCTCATCTGTCTTCTTCTAGCGAACCAGACCTTCGATGGTCTGGTCAAATTTGGCGGACCAGATATCCAGCGAAGGGGAACCCCTTCGCTAGTGAGTTTAGTGAGAGGGAGGGATGGAAGAAGAAAGAAAGAAGAGAGGGAGAAGAAAGAAGATAAAGGGAAGAAGAAGGGGAAAGAAAACGTCGTCGGAAAACTTGGTCGGTCTGCGACCTTCGCCGGAGAAGGTAAGAAGGTGGCAAGAGGTGATGAAATTGAGGAGAGAGGCAGAGACGAGGTGGCTTTAAAGTTTTTGAGATTTAGTTCCATTTCGGTCCCCAAGGATACTTTCAAAAAAATCGAGCCTTTGGGGACCAAAACGAATTGCCAAATACTTATGTGGGCCAAAAACGGTAAGTTGGTCACAAATTAGGGGCCAAAACAAAAGTAACCTAAAAACAACGAAGATACGAAAGAGAAGTAATTTGAGGAAACAAAACTCAGCACCAAGTCCTCTTTATAGTGATTGGAGCATTTGGTGCCTAGATCGACACTTTAACCTATAAATATAATTAAGAAGGAGGGTCAAATCCCCCGCTTCGGAACAAAGATCTGTTTAACAAAAGCAACCACAAAACTATTATTTGGACCGCTAGAAGATCTATAACCTTTTGATATTTAATCCTCCAAAGAAAAATAAGAAAAAGAGAAAGGAAAAGGTAGAGATGGGGGCATGTAGTGGAGGAGGATAACGAAAAAGTGAGGAAGGGAGAGAGACTGAGAGAAGAGAGACAGAGAAAGAAAGACATGCAAACACATGATGGTGGTGGTGACAAGAGGACATAGATGAAGATAAATTTCTTTTATCTGAATGTTTCTGGCAAAAAGTTGTCGGCTGACGACTTTGTCTCGACGACTTTCTTAGTGAAGGGGAAGATGTAAGGTGAAGAGAGCGAAAGATGAAGTAGAAGAGCGAGAGACTGATGTGTACGAGATAGATGGAGATGATGTAGACAAAAATTAAAATTATTATTTACGGAAGTACCACACGAGTAGTTCCACCCCATTCTTTTTTGTTATTAGAAGTCAAAATAAATTGTCCCACACTTATAGAATATCAATTGGTCACGAATTGCGCGTCAAAAGAGAATTAACCCTTCATTTTACTTGCCTCAAACAATTCTGTTGATTACCGTGTAGGGGTGGGAATCGGTCCGGGTCGGATCGGTCTGGTTCATGTCATTCGTGGGGTGGGGGCGGTCTGGCTTTTAAACTCTCTGTCTATTCGGGCTTCCGGGTTTAATCGGGCGGGTAATTCAAAAAATCCTAGTGTCCAAAAACCGTCCAAGTCCGTCAAACTTTTCGGGTTTATCGGGTATCGGGCGGTCGAGTATCGGGTTTCACCAAAGTTTCAAAATATCTCGGTCAAAATGACCAAAATATTTCTATTTCTACCGAAACTAAAATTACAATGTTTTGTCAAGGGCACTCCGCACTTGGACAACAATATACGTATATATATCTATATTATACACTTCAAATACTTTCAAAATGTCTTTATATATATATGTTATACATGCATACATAAGTACATACAAGCAAGCATACATATAATGTGCATAGGTATTATCGTATAAATGGATGACATTATTAAGCGGGTTATGTCGGGTAAAGATTATCGGGCGGGCTCGGGCGGGATGCCGGGTAGCACATCAAAACCCGTACCCGACCCGTTGATTTCATCTGATCGGTCGGGCTAAACCCACCTTCAGGTTTCGGGTACCCGCGGGCTCTAACGGACTCGGGTACTCATTAAGGGGTTCGAGTTTGCGGATTTTTTTTCCAGCCCTATTACCGTGGGAGAATTTTTTTCTTTTTTGTTATTTATAAATGTGGAAGGTAGTTTATCTTTTTAGTTTCAAGTGGTGTGACATTTTCTTCATCAAAAAAAAAAAAGTGGTGTGACATTATGAAATGACAACGTTTCCTACTATATTTGATAGTGTACCTTTGGTGATGTAAGTGACCAACAATCCCATGACAACGAAGTGTGAATGTGTGATATCATTCAAAAGAAAAATAATGGTATGTTGCACCGAAACATTACATGTATGTCGCCGAGCATTGATCGGTGGTACATAGAAAATATTTCTCGTTTTCTTTTAGTTGCAAACTGTTATTGTTCTAGTATTTGATTTTCTTTGTCAAATTTGTGTTTGTTTTGTCTTGTCTTGGAGTTAGATATGATATTAGTATTAAAGTCAAAAAGATTTCGGATCAGATTTTAGAATGTTTATTTTCGTCTGACTCGTCTATTTAGTTGATTTTAGTACATTTGAGTTACAGACAATTCAGATTTAGACAAGTCCAACCATTCATTTTTGAACGGATTAGACAAGTCAGATTTAAACAACGGAATAAAAAAACAGAACAAACGAACGCAATTTAAGTGTCTCCTGACAAGGTTGGGGCAGCTGTGCTAATTTTCACAATATTGTACCTCGCTTGAATGAGAATTTGCTGAAAATTCTTGTTGTACAATGAAAGATTGAAGGGGGTGAGTAAAGATCGTATTTTTAGGCTCGATTGAGCGACTCGAACTAAATGCTATGGGGTGGGTGGGGTAACGAGGCCGGCCCTAAACAAATCTCGGTCCGTGCGCTCGCCAACGAAGAATGCTTGCTGCCAGTACACTCCAAACTACAGATGCGGACTGGCTGTTCCAAACAAGCATTCCATTTCCAAGGATGTGGCCGGGCTCCATCTCTATGGTTGACCAACTAAACCATCTATACTAATCGGTGAGGTTTACATGTTCGGTGGATCATGAATGCTAGGTTACGAATGGTAAGGAATCACAAGCAGGTTGGTCTTATTACAGTAACTATCATGAACCACTACAATGTTTGTTTACAATTTTGTGAATCTTGGTTAATAGCAAACTATTATTAGTCAAAAAAGCAAAATTTTGTTTAGCTTTTAGAGGATGTCAGACAAACACCTAAACATTGACATCAAAATGTTCCTGTGTCACTATTTAGTCTTTAAGGCATTATAGAGTATTATTTTCCTTTATGTTGCTTTATTATCAATTAATTTTTCTCCATTAGATAACCTAGCAAATTTCTACACTTTTGGTGTTGATCTGAAATTTATTAACTTTTCCCTTAGTTTTTAGTGATAAGATAGGTCGAGCTATAAATGATGGACCATATAGAAACAAAAATGAATTATATCTCTAAACCGGATGGGCCTCCTTGTGGAATGGGTAGGGTTTAATTCTTGTAACCTTGTACCTTATATAGACGACCATCCATGTTAATAAGTATTTCATGACAGATGCTAAGGACATAAAATTCGAAACAATCCCAAGTTCATTCCCCAAACTTATAATGTCATCACTCTATGACTGTGGCTTCCTTCACTTGACCAATTAAAAAAAGGAACATTTAGGATGATGTATGAAATAACGTCGGTTTGATCGCATCACACTCCCACTCTCCACCGTTTTACAAACTATATAGTGGGTTCAAACTTTTTTACTTCTTTGGATTGGAGTAATAGTCTAAATTTCTTCGGTTGAGTTACTATTGTTTTGTGCACAAAATCATTTGAAAACGATGAATTATTTTGATTCTTAGTGAGTAGTAATGTAATGTTATGTCCGAGTCAGGTGGGAAATTTTGGCACAATAGAAATCGCTTTTCCCATTGCAATTGGAAGAGATGGAGGAGGGTGAGATAAAGAAAGTTTGGAAAAAAGAACGAAAAAGTAAACGTATACCAACAAGTTACTTGAAAAATAAGCGACACTTACTAAAGTTGAGTTTCAAAGTACAGACTCGCAGCCCACACTTCGTGTGCTTAGAGCATCTTCAAACGTTGGAACTCTATATTGGCATAATCTCTATATTTTTACTCCTTAAACAGTTTCACTCTAAACGCAAAACACTATTCAAGTTTCTATACTGACATCATTGTTATTTTATTAGTTTTAAATCTATAACTTATTATTTTTATTTATTATAACTTCTAAAATTTGATAAATTAATATAGATTATATATGAAAACGTTATATTAAAAAACAAATATATAATATTAGAGATATTACAAGCGCGCTTTACTACAAAATACGAAAATATAAATTAATATTGTTACGTAACTACTCCCGTAAAATTATTTAGTACTCCGGTAAGTCTCCACCTCTGTATCCATTTCTAGATTCACCTCCACACCCACCTCCGTATCCACCACTTCCGTATCTACCAATTTGATATCCACCACCTTCATACTCACCACTTCCATATCGACTATCTTTATACTCTCTTCAATATCCACCACCTCCATATCCACTTCCAAATTGGGTAAAAATTGATGAAGATCATCCCGCTCCAGTATCTTTTCTTATAATTACTTGTTTTTGTTTTCGAAAATACTCACATTCTTCAGATTCGATAAGATTATTTGATAAGACGTGACTGATAAGACAATTCGTACTTTTATAGCGTTTTCAGATTCGATAAGAATTTCTAATCATAAAATCTTTAGCTTTTTTTTCAAGATTATTTATTATCTAATATTATATTTTGTTAAATATTTTATTTTTATTAATAAAATTGTAATTATGGTAATTTATAGTTATATAATTAATTAAATAGTATTGTTAGTTTATTATAATACAAAAATAATAGAACATAAGTGTCTCTTTATAAAACATGTAGAGACTGAAATATAAATTTTATAGGAATCAAGGACCAAAAAATATTATGTCCCGTCAACTCTATAATCTAGAGATGTGAACAGTGAGGCTTCAAATGTGACGAACTACTATTCACAAATTTCTACATTATAAAGTAATAGAGCTTCATTTGGAACTTGAAAATCTCCATATATGGACATTTATAACAGGTTTGGAGATGCTCTTAAGGTGCTTAAGCCAACTGAACTACTACATTAGTTTAGATTATTGGAATGTTCAAATGACCAACTTAAGGACCTGAAGATAAAAAATCTCAATACCAATACATGTAATAAAGGATTCTTAATTATTTTTAATGATGTAGATTTTTTTTATTTGATAGATTCATATCTGTATTTGGGTTATACCCACAAGCAAGAAGAATAAAAGAGATAGGAGGTATCTTTCCAAACAATTAACTCATACCTAACCAGACAGTGTTAAGATGCAGCCAATTGATCATGGGCTCCACAAATTAAAGAAAATCAATCTTACCTCACATTGGACCCCATTTTATAAGATACTATATTAAAACAAATAATATCAAATTATTTAGTGCATAAAGTTTGCATTTGTATACTCCTTATAGGTGCACCCTACCATTAACCTTGGATCTAGATCTAATAGTGTTTTTTTTTGTTGAAATTAGATCTAATAGTGTTTAGTAAAGTACTATGGTAATAGAGAAAGGAGTTTAGTTGTAGCCTCTCCTACTAATATCCAATCAGGATACTTTTTTAGTGTCCAATTAAGGTGGTTCCTTTTACCAGTGTGAACTATACATTAGAAAAAACCAAAATAATTGTAGTAAAATGCATATTTCCCTTCAATCTTAATTATGTTATATTCCTTGCTAGAAAATTTGTTGGGCCAAAATCGACAAATTAGCCGATAAGGGAACTTCATAATCTTCTATTCTCATCTACCAATTCTTCCACCAAAGCTAAAAGGACAAAGAGTGTTGGAATCGGAGCCAATTTTGGCTCTACTCGGTTGGCAAATTCAAAAAGGAAGTGCATCATTGCGTTTGTCTCGTCGAGCTTTTCAACTTAGAGCCAAGAATCACTGGAATTCGATTCTAGATGAATGAAAAATTCAATTTTAAAATTTGAACGAAGATATGTTAAGTTACGGACTAAACGTCAAAAAGGTCAAGTTAGATTGCGTCTCAAAAACCAAGGGACATGTCCCTCAAAACCAAGAGATGTGTCCCTAATGAAAGTGTCGATTTAATTCCTATATAAACAACCAAATTCATTCCAAAAATAATTCATTTCATTCTCTTTCCTTCTGAAATCAGTATTACAAATGTGTTTGGAATATAATTCTAATTTCAAAAATATTCTAGTATATCTAGAATTCTGAAGAAAAAAGTATCCGAGTGAATTTAATTTATTCTCTTCTTCTCCCTATCTGAACGCAGTATTCCAAGTGTGTCTAGGATATAATTCTGATTTCAGAAATAGTCAGAAGCATTCAAGTGTCTAATGATCAAGTCACATCAGTCAAGGAGCTCATATTATTTACGAAGATTCGTCCGCTTTCAGAATATTGAAGTACCATCAAAACTTTAAAAGGATGGTCGTTTTATCCCGAAGGCATATACCCTAACTGTTGGTACTGTTACAAAGGTGTAAAATTTCTTAAGGAAAGAGAATTTATCCTCGCATCGACAACATAAATTCTTCTTCTTCTTATCCTCCAATTTTTCATTTTTGTCTAACTCAGTTAATCTGAAAGAAGGAATACTGATAAATCATAATTCACTTATTATCTACCTCTTTATAGCTTAGAGAAAGGAAGTTTCCTACTTCAAACCAAGATTTTGTCTTAATCAAGACAAGACAGAGAGGGAACGTGAACTCGACTCGTAATCAGAGGAACAACAAAGTGATCGAACGACGGGAAGGTCCATGCATTTTTTTTTTTTTAATCTTTTGAGAGTATGAGGATTTGAAATTGAGACTGAGAGAAAAGGAGAGAGGTTTGGAAAGAGAGAGATGAAGATGAAGAACCATACATTAAGATGAAAAATGATGGAAGAAGTGGGGACATGAGAAGAAGATTGTGATAGTCCCATATCGCTCACGAGAGTGTCCGGAGCCTAGGCTATAGGTGTATGCTCAAGGTTGGTAAGTGTCGAGGCCTTTTGGGGGAGCTGGGAATGCTCTCGCCACGAACAAAACCTCCTTCCATCTGTGCGAGGGTGGTGGCTAAAGGGAGGACAATATCGTTGTGGGGGATCCACGGTGTCGCTGTGTACTCTGATGGTCGGACGAATCGTGTGTCGTCGCCCATGTCGAGGCCTTTTGGGGGAGTTGGGAGTGCTCTCGCCCCGAACAAAACCTCCTACCATCCATGCAAGGGTGGTGGCTAAAGGGAGGACAATATCGTTGTAGGGGGTCCACAGTATCGTTGCATACTCTGATGGTCGGACGAATCGTGCGTTGCCCATGCCGAGGCCTTTTGGGGAAGCTGGGAGTGCTCTCGCCACGAACAAAACCTTCTACCATCCTTGCGAGGGTGGTGGCGAAAGGGAGGACAATATCGGTAATTGTTGGACTTGGGGCGTCACAAGTGGTATCAGAGCCGAGGACGACTCTTCGCTGGGGGTGGGGATTGTGATAGTCCCACATCGCTCAAGAGAGTGTCCGGAGCCTGGGCTATAGGTGTATGCTCAAGCTTGGTAAGTGTCGCGGCCTTTTTGGGGAGCTGGGAGTGCTTTCGCCACGAATAAAACCTCCTACCATCCGTGCGAGGGTGGTGGTTAAGACAATATCGTTGTGGGGGGTCCACGGTGTTGCTGCATACTATGATGGTCGGGCGAATCGTGTGTCGTCACCCATGTCGAGGCCTTTTAGAGGAGCTGGGAGTGCTCACGCCACGAACAAAACCTCCTATCATCCGTGCGAGGGTGGTGGCGAAAGGGAGGGCAATATCGGTAACTGTTGGGCTTGGGGCGTCACAAAGATGGTGAAGATTCTGGCCAATCCGCCAGTTCTGTCAAGGGACGTGCCAGATGTATACGAAAAATAAAAATTATTTGACTAGAGTTATTTTAGAGTGTGATACAAAAGGGGCATCCCTAACTATTGGACATTAAAAAAGGGTACCCCTAATTGAAACTCTCCATGTGTTTCTTCTTTTTGTAAGAAACACCCAACCATCTTTTCTCTTCATCTTCATTCTACCTTTGTCGACCACCACCACCTTCGACCCCGACCATCTTCAACGACCACTGACGTTGTCTTTTTCTTTTTCCTCATCAATCCTCACTGTTAACAGAAGTCATTTCTGGGATTAAGGGGGGTCTTCGATGAAGATCTTATGTCGAGGGCGTCATCTTCTTTTGGGACTCTTAATCTTGACGAAGGAGTTGTCGTTCGTATAGAGCAGAGAGATATGGGTGGGTGGTAGAGAGAAATCAAGAAAATGAGGACAGGGAGAGTAGTGGCGGGAATCGGTTCGGGCCGGTCGATACTGGTCTCTAACTTCATCGGACCGGTCGACTTGGACATAAAATGTTGGTGACAATTTATTTATTCGGGCGGTCACTTTCGAGAATTGTTTGTCCATTGATCGTCTAAGACCGTTTATTTTATTGGGCTAGTCGGATGTCGGACGATAGTGGTTCGGGTTTTCTAGTAACACTTTACAAAAAATTTATAACTTCATTTCATCCGCGTGAAGCAACCGTCAAACAACAAATATGGATTAAACCAGTAAGTATGAATGAAACCAGTAAGTAACTAAGTATAAATCGAACCAATTAAAAAAAAAACATAACACAAAGTTATACAAATCTTTGTAGTACGATGCTCGATGCAAAACTTCGAATGGATGGAGAGATTCAGAGAGAGAACAATATAAATGGAGAGGTAAAAGAACTAAGATGATCAGAGATTCTATTCTAGATGGAGAAATCATAGAGAAAATTAAGAGTCTCAAGACTTGTAGTCGACAACCATTCAGGTTAGGTATTTAGGGTTACTTACTTACTTGGACCTTGGAGGAAAAGAGAATTAAGGTTGCGTAGGGAGTATTTATAAAGAGTTGGGCTTTGGGTTCGGTTTGGTCTTCTATATCTAACGACCATCGTAAGTCTATAAAATTCGACGGTCTATAACTTTTAAAAGTGAGGACGGATTTATTCTGTCACTAGTATCGGTCGGGTATTTGGACGGGCCATATTGGTCGGTTGGTTAGCGGGTGGTCAGTCGGGATAAAATTTTGACCGTGACCGCCCGCCAATTCTTTCTGGTCGGTCGGACACTGACCGTTATGACCATCGGCTGCCCATGGACACTTTTGTGTTGGTGGAACGGATCGGTAACGGTCTTCCGAGTCTTTTTCCCACCACTAGGAGAGAGAATGGAGGAGAAAGAGATGGCAGTTGGTGGCTAGTAGTATAATATTGCTTATCCATTTATCCTATTGAAATTCATTAGCCCACGGTAAGAAGCTTCTCTAACTCGAGCATTCATTTTGTAGTGAGATTCGTTTTGGCTTAATGTGAAATTCGTCCAAGGACTTACTAATTTTGGTCTTCTCCAACCAGAGAGATGATTTTCGAAGAATTTTTTTTGGCGTAGTGAAAAAACAACAAAAAAAGTGATTGTTATATCACCATGTTATATATGTTTCACGGTTGAAACTATTCTTAGTATTAACAGTTATAATGATTGTTATTGAGCAACATTTTAAATATTTATTGTATTTTTAGATGAAATTAAAATGCTAAAAATTGATCGTATATCATAAACATATATATGTTGAACTGTTTTTTCTTTTTAATTTTTGGGCTTATGGTCCAAAAATCTACCCTTACATACAGATCTAATCCTCTCTAATGTTAAAATAGGTTTATAAACCAAAATATTAACATAAACGGATATCTAGTACATTTGTATCCATTTCTAGAGAAAACACAAATCCCTAGAATTCATATTAAATCATAATACCTAATCTAACCTTCTACATAAACAAAAACTTCTTTTCCTTCAAAATCCCCAAATATTCGTTTTTCATTTTTATCTCCGATTCTCTCTTTCCAATCACGATCATATTAATAGAAACTTTATCTTCATTCTTCTCCAAAAAGGAAACCATTAATGTTCTCTCTCTAAAACCAAATCTTCTTTTCATTCTCCATTATTGAGTCTCGAAATCTGCTTCATCTTCATTAGACCAGCTGAAAACTCCATCGTTTATTTCGATTTACATCATCAAAGATTCAGGTTTGTACCATTGTTATATCAACAGTTGCTTATGAGGTTCAAGTAACAAGTTTAATTTTTCTTTTTAATGTTTTTCATCATCATCTTTAAAAATATTTATGATTTTCAGTATAATCGATTTCATCTCTGTATCATCTTTTCAAATATTCATCATTATTCATGATTTTCTCTCTCTATAAGATCTTCATAACCGACTTATGATGTTAATGTAAATCCTTGTTTACTAATTCATTATCTTCGATTATGTTATGTTTGAATCCATATATTATTTTATTTTTCATTAGATTTAGAGATCTTGATGTTTAGAACATTTCTTGATATCAGATCCGGTAGTCGTACCATTTCTGATCTAGAGAAGATTCCGTACGTTTTTTTGTAACAGAATGTAAACGATATGTAATTTATACGAAATTATGTGTACTTTATTGAACATGACACATTTTAACCAGAGTACATTCCGTACAATGTTATTGTAACAGAATGTAGACAATGTGTATTATTCAAACAATTATATGTACTTTATTGCGCTTTACACATTTGAACCAGTGAAGATTCCTTACAATTTTATTGTAAGAGACAGTAAACAGTGTGTAATGTTCCAAAAATTATATGTTATTTATTGCACTTTACATACTCCCTCCGTCTCAAATTAAGAGACCCAGACCTAAAATCCTTCAAAATTTTCACGTATTTTTTCTTCCACTTATACCCTCATTTAATGTTCAGATTTGTGTGATTCCTTTTTTAGACTAAATCTAAAATGAATTTTTTTACCGAAAATAGGTGGAGGAAAATTGGGTTTCAATTTAATGGTCAAATTATTCTGGGTAACAATATAAATTGTCCTAATATTAGATGGTATTTTTCTTTCAAATTGGATGGTATTTTTTCTTCCAAGTTAGATTGTTACCAATAATCAAGCAAATACAACTTAAATTGTTGAAACTTGAAAATTTTTTGGAGGTAAATTTTGATCCAACTTAAATTTAAATTTTTTGGAGGTAAAATTTGGTTGAAACTTAAATTTTGTTTTTTAGAGTAAAATTAGATTTAATCAATCAAAAAGTATGCCGCCAAAACTTGATTTAGACAAAGAATACAAAAATTTGAGCTCTATATTCGTAGTAAAAAAAAAAAGTAAGTATTCTTAGTTAAGTAATTTTGATTTAGTTACCTTTTTGGTTGTTGGCCAATATATATTTGAGCACAAACGTGTGATATAGAGATAAAGGGTAATGTTGGAAATTTAATGAATTTTATATGATAAAAAGGGAAATGAGTCTCTTATTTTGAGACAAACCAAAAGGGAAACTAGGTCTCTTAATTTGACACGGAGGGAGTATATTTTTTTTACATAACAGTAGCCTTGTTATTCAAACTAAAGTTCTGTTGTCTCCAACACGTGATGAATTTTATAAAACATTATACATAATTTACTGTATTATAAATGTCGTTTGTGGTAAATTATATGTTTTGTTGCCTAATGTATATGTTTTTCTTTTTGTAGTTTTGTTATTACTGGTAGAATTTCCTACGGAATCATCCAACCTAAGTAAGACTACGAAACTAAAATCTGATGGTTGGGATAAAATATTTACTGAAGTTGGTCAATTGTTTCGATTTTCATCAGTGAAGATTCAGTTCGTTTGTCAAGAATGATTTAAAGCGTGTAACTGCTGTGTGTTGAATGACTCAGATAGTTGAGAAAATAATGCAGTGTACCTGTGTAAAAAACATTAAGTTCTAGTATAAATAATGTGAACCATTGGATAAATTACGTTGTATACATGACAAATGATGGTTTCCTCGTCATAAATAACACATAATTTACAAACTTGTTTCATAATTTGAATTTGATGTGTGGTTATGTACGAGTAAAAACGAAAACAAATGTTGTTGTAATGTTCGTAAATCGTACATAATTTATGAACATGTTTCATGATTTGTAAGAGATGTTTGGTTATGTATAAGTAAAAACGAAAATTAAATGAGAGAGAATGTTATATACGTTATGTACATTAACCCTCAAATCACGCTAAATTGATCCCAGAAAATATACTCTTTCCAAATCTGAAAGTTAAGTGAGACAAAGTGATATATACGTTTTGTGTATTAACCCCCAAATCACGCTAAATTGATCCCAGAAAATATACTCTTTCCAAATCTGAAAGTTAAGTGAGAGAAAGTGATATATACGCTTTGTATATTAACTCCCAAATCATGCTAAATTGATCCCGGAAAATATAATCTTTCCAAATCTGAAAGTTAAGTGAGAGAAAGTGATATATACGTTTTGTATATTAACCCCCAAATCTCGCTAAATTGATCCCAGACAAATTTGGTCCTTGATCTGATTCGAAAAGAGAGAGATTCGATTTGGTTTCCAAATCTAAAAGGATGAGAGAGAAAATTTGTTTTGAAAAATATTCGTTATTCCTATTTAGTACCCCAAAATCACGGTAGAATGTTGTTGTTTCCAATTAGGTCCGACCCCAATTTTAAATTAGCGGAAAATATGTTGGGGACATGGACGAAAATGTTTATTATATAGTAAAGGTTAGGCCAGCGCTTTGGGGAAAGCTAAATTGTTTCCGGGGTGTGAAGACTAGGTAAAAAATTGGTCATTTTTGTTTGACAATTTTATTTAGGGGAAAAGCAAAATACTTAGAGCATCTCCAATGGGACACTCAATCTCTAACACTTAGAGTGCCACATAGATTTTTTTGGAGTTTTTGTTGAAAAATCATCTCCAATGGAACACTTTATTAGACACTCTAACATGAGGTGGACAAATTTATTATAGAGTGTCTAGAGAGATAAACTCTAAAATGAGAGTGTCTACTTGAGACTCTCTAAGTGTTACTTTTAAATTTCAACCAATAGAAAATCTTGTTTTTCAACAACTTTTTATCTATTGAATTGAAAAAAAACATGTGTATTAAGCATAGACACTTTAGAGATCTCCATTGGAGACCAACAAAAATTAGAGTGTCTCTATATTGACATTTAGGAAAGAGAATCTCTATTGGCCCTTGACAACTAGGACTTTTAGAGTGTTTGTTAGAGTGTCCCATTGGAGATGCTTTTATCCACCTCAGCTCTCTCTCTCTCCACCTCACCTCACTCTCTCTCCACCTCACCTCTTTGTCTTCTCCGATAGGTTGCCGGTCGGAAAATTTTCCGGCCGGCGACCATGATTTTTTTTTTTTTTCACTTTCTCTCTAGAAACTCCGGCGAAGGGAAACCCCTTCGCCGGAGTTTCTAGAGAGAGAGAGTGAAAAAAATAATATCATGGTCGCCGGCCGGAAAATTTTCCGGCCGGCAACCTATCGGAGAAGACAAAGAGGTGAGGTGGAGAGAGAGTGAGGTGAGGTGGAGTGTTTTTTTTTCCCCTTAAAATTTATTTCTCCGGAAAATTTCTAAAATTCTACATATTTCCTTTAAAATTTCACACCCCGAAAACTATTTAGCTTTCCCCAAAGCGCTGGCCAATTGTGTCACAAGTACAAAAAAATCTAAAAATCTATTTTTCGGAAAGATTTGACCGTAAACCCTCTTCGAACGTTATTTTGGGTCTTATATTCGTGAACTCATTCTTTTTCCAACGTTGCTTTTAAAAGACAGTAAAAAAACAGATTTCTTGCGCATAGAGACGGTTAGGCAGATTAACATTTGAGAGAGAAAGTGGTGACAACCACGACGGAAATAACCGTCTAATGCCTTACGTGTACACCCGGGCGTACCTACTCCTCTCTCTCTCTAATAATCGGTGGATCGTCCGTATTCCCGCGCATACCGTCACTTTAAATATCTCCACCACCCGTTTATTTTCTCTCCATTATTGCCTTCTCTCTTTCTCTCTCTAGATTTGTTTCCTTTATAAAGCCTATCTTCTATACTAATTGAGATTTCACAGCAAGAGAGAGAGAGAGAGAGAGAGAGAGAGAGATCAACCAAACCCTAATTCGAGAATGAGAGAAATTCTACATGTTCAGGGAGGACAATGTGGAAACCAGATCGGAGCTAAGTTCTGGGAAGTGATCTGTGATGAACATGGAATTGATCAGACTGGGAGATTCAAAGGAGGAGTATCAGATATTCAATTAGAGAGGATTAATGTTTATTATAATGAAGCTTCTGGTGGACGATATGTACCTAGAGCTGTTCTTATGGATCTTGAACCAGGAACTATGGATAGTATTAGATCTGGTCCTTTTGGACAGATCTTTCGTCCTGATAATTTTGTTTTTGGTCAATCTGGTGCTGGTAATAATTGGGCGAAAGGTCATTATACTGAAGGAGCTGAGTTGATTGATTCGGTTCTTGATGTTGTTCGTAAAGAAGCTGAGAATTGTGATTGTCTTCAAGGTTTGATTTTAGTTTCTCTTATTAAATTCATTTTGTTTCAATTTTTCTTTATCACGAATGATCTGATTTTCTATGATAGTGAGCAGATCGTGTGATCTGATTATGATCTGATGAATGAGGATCCTTCTATAAATCCATTTCTTAGATCGAAATGCTTCTGATTCATCTTTTCTAATGCTTCATTGATCTGTATTAGATCGTCTGATCTGATTTTGATCTGAGGATCCTTTGAAATGTTAATTTCTTGGATCGAATTGTCTCTGGTGATTTTCTCTAATGCTAATCGATGATCTATAGTGGATCGTGTAATCTGATTATGATCTATGTTTCTGTTAAAATGTGATCGAATTGCCTGTAGTTTACTTTGTCTTATGCTTACTTGATCTATAATTCAAATGAAAAAGATTGCAATCTGTTAATATATTTAGTTCTTCTTCAAAACCATCCTGATTTTTTTCGAAATGAGGAAGAGTTGATTGAGAATTTGATGTTGTGTTTATTTCGTAGTTCTTAGCTATGCTCGATTTACTTTCTTTGAACCACGTTATTAAGATCTTTTCGTGCTCCAATGCTTTCTTTCTCGAATCTTTATATGTTCGGATCTTTTGGTATTTGGACAGGTAAGACATTGGAATCACAGATTTCTAATCTGTTAATAATCTCAAATCCGAACTTCAATTTCCCGATTTTACTTTAGATCTGATGATTCTGATCTTTGTGGATGATTTCTGTTTTTCAAAATGCATTAACTTTTTCCTGATTCATTTCATCTTACCTAATAATGTCGAATCCTGGAATTGCATTTATCTATTTCTCATGTATAGAACATGGATCTCTTTCGATATTTGTGTTTCGTCCTGTTAATTGTAAGATCTAGATAAGAGTCGCCGTACTCAGTTGTGTGATGTGTGCTCTATATTGAGGTTATAATGGTTGAGACACTAGCACTAAATTGGGATGATCCGATCTGTATGAAACTAGTATTCTACAATCGTTACATTGCTCTTCTACACACTGAACTTATAAGATCGGCTTAGGTGAGAAGATCTATGTATTCTACTAGACTCCAATGCTTAGAGGAATCTGAATATTGTTGGGTAGTAATGGTCTCAGTAGCATTTATAATCTGAAGGAAACTCAATTCTGTTATTACAGCACCCCATTACTTATTCATTTGGAGATCCAACCTAGTTTGGGTATTTCTCTTCCACATGATTGTGTCATTATGAATTGTCATTGTTTATACTGTGACTCATTTATGTGAGAAGTTTTCAATGCTTAGTTGATCAAGTTGGTGTTTCGCCATTGATGTATGTCAGGTTTCCAAGTATGTCACTCTCTTGGAGGAGGAACTGGATCTGGAATGGGAACTCTGCTTATATCAAAGATGAGAGAAGAATACCCAGACAGAATGATGCTTACTTTCTCCGTTTTCCCGTCTCCAAAGGTCTCTGATACAGTTGTGGAGCCATACAATGCAACTCTATCAGTACATCAGCTTGTGGAGAACGCAGACGAATGCATGGTCCTTGACAATGAAGCTCTTTACGATATCTGTTTCAGAACCCTAAAGCTTAGCACCCCAAGCTGTAAGTATTGAATACTAAATTAACTTGTACACTTTTTCTTTCCATTAGAGATCTAAATTGACTTGAGTCAGATTTCATAACGTTTGTTCTTTCTATGACTTGTATCTCTGAATGACTGACCTCATGCTGATTTTGAGTCTATGTGAGAGTCAGACATAAAACAAATCTTGAGGAAAAAGAGCTAATTGTCTAAGATAACATGAAATGGCTATTGTGTCCCTTCAACAACACCACCTAAATTTCAATCTAAAAAATTCATTAACCTAATTATGAATCCTCATTATTGTTTATTGCAGTTGGGGATCTTAATCACCTCATCTCAGCAACCATGAGTGGTGTAACTTGCTGCCTAAGGTTCCCAGGACAGCTAAACTCGGATCTTCGTAAACTTGCTGTTAACCTAATCCCATTCCCGCGTCTCCATTTCTTCATGGTTGGGTTTGCTCCACTTACCTCCCGTGGATCTCAGCAATACATCTCTCTTACTGTCCCTGAACTCACTCAACAAATGTGGGATTCCAAGAACATGATGTGTGCAGCAGATCCTCGCCATGGTCGATACCTAACAGCTTCAGCCATGTTCAGAGGCAAGATGAGCACCAAGGAAGTAGATGAACAGATGATAAATGTTCAGAACAAGAACTCATCTTACTTTGTGGAATGGATCCCAAACAATGTGAAATCAAGTGTTTGTGATATCCCACCAACTGGGCTAAAGATGTCTTCTACTTTTGTTGGAAATTCAACTTCAATCCAGGAAATGTTCAGGAGAGTGAGCGAGCAGTTCACAGCCATGTTTAGGCGTAAAGCTTTCTTGCATTGGTACACAGGAGAAGGAATGGACGAGATGGAGTTCACAGAGGCAGAGAGTAATATGAATGATCTTGTTTCTGAGTATCAACAATACCAGGATGCAACTGTTGAGGAAGATGAAGAGGGTGAATACGAGGAAGGAGAAGAAACTTATGAAGGCTGAGTAGATAATATATCAGACAGATATAGCAGCAGCAGCCGTAACCACCAAAGAGTTGAAGAATCAGATGAAAGAGTGAATGCTATATTGAAGATAGAGGAGGGAGAGAGAGAGAGTGAGATGCATATAATTACTTTATATGTTGTTAAACTGCTAGTAGTGTATGCTCCTGCTTTTATGAATTTCTGGTTTGGTTGATTTGTTTTTGAGTTTATATCTCCTCTTAGTAAGTGAACTCTCCTATATGATGATGTTTTTTTCATTCAAGTCAATAAGTAATGGTTTGTTTTTATCCTTTAAATTCCTACCTTTTATTCTCTGCTTTTGATCATCTCTGCTGTTTTTTCCTCTCTGTTCATTTAACAGATCATCCAACTGGATTAAGATTTTGTCATCTCCTTAAGAGAAAGGGATTTCGAAGTTCTCTCATGTGTTCTTTTCCCTTAGTGTTGGAGTCTGACTCATCTAAATCAAATAGATCCCAATAAAAAATTTAACCATTCAGACATTGAGTCAGATTTTAGATCTGATTTAGGAGAACAGCAAATACGACCTGAGTTGCATTATTGGAGTGTTGTGTACAGCTGAGAGCTGAGTGAGTTATTAGTCTCTACTGAATACTACATCAATAAGTCAATGCATTGATAACACAACATAAACTCTGTCCACCACCTTTGGTGCAGGGTTTGGATACTCCCTCTTAAGCCCATGAGGTCGTGGCATCGAATCAAGAAATAATGAGAGATTAAGAGAGAAATAATGAGAGAAATAGTGAGAGATCGAGAGTCATAGATAGTGAGAGCAATAGAGAGAGATAGTGAGAGACCGATTAACAGTGACCGATATAGGAGAAAAAAAAGTGGCAATGGTGGTCGGAATGGTGGTGGTCGGAGTCGTGTTTATCACATCTTAATGATATATCAACTCCATGTAATGCTACCCTAGATTGTATTCCATATTAAAAAAAAAACATGTACCAAATACTAAAGCTTTCATGCATTGATGACACAACATGTGCTAATGCTTTCAAATTAGTGAGATTTTGAAGACGATTTGATGAGAGAGCATGTGCTTAAATCTTCTAGGCCAAAATTCTGATTAAGAATCTAGGAGAAACGCATTTAATCCATAGGGGCTGTCAATCAACGTTTCGAACGAGTGTGGTATTTTTTATTACAAAGGAAATTTTGTTTTTCCACCTCGTTTGAGGATCGAACTTGAGACTTTCAGAATTTTGGAGTTTGTGTCAACACTTTCAAACACTTGTGCAAGCAAGTGTTGACTACGATATACATTATACAATTTTGTTTTTCACATATACGCTCGTTTAAGCTAAATTAGTCACACTAAACATAGACTCCTTTAATAGAAGCTCCCATCTCGAAGGCTCTAAAGCTTTTAAAGATTTTAATTTTCTCTCAAGATTTAATTCACAGGTTTCCCAACCAAATCTTGGTTGGGTGATGTGTTGGTCAAGATCTAGTGAACTTTCTCCAGATTTTAATTTTCTCTTGCTAGATCTTTATTGAGATCTGTCGGAAAACGTGCTGGTGATAGTGTCATTTTCCTTGATTCAAAGAGAGACTAGACCCCTCAACAAAAAAAGAAAAAAAAAAGAGTTAATTCCTATATGGCCCCCTACTTTGTGACCAGCTTCCTTTATGGCCCCCTTTTTTTCGTAAATTTAAATATGACCCCCTATTTTCAAGTAAATGTCATTACTACCCTTCTTAATTTTAAATTTAAAACATTTAAAAAACATTATTTCCACCTCACCCCTCTCTCTCTCTCCACCTCATCTCTCTCTACAACTCACCCATCTCTCTCTCCAATTCACCTCTCTATCTTTCCAACTCACCTCTTTCTCTTCCAACTCACCTCTCTCTCTTCCAACTCACCTCTCTCTCTCTCTCCAACTCACCTCTTTCTACCCACATATCGCCTATATAGTTTCCTTAAGGATACGGAAGTCAAAGCTCTACCCAACATGAAGGAAGCACATTCAAGAAAATGAAAACACCACCACAGCTAGGCTGAACTTATTTTGCTCATAATAGATATAAACAGAACACAAACATAATAGCATTAAATAAAAGGAAGTAACCAAATGACCATTACAGGTAGCTGGTTTAAACCAAAGAGAACTAACCTGAATATAGCTAAATGAAAATAAATGAATTAAATTTGATTTATGATGTTAGACCATTTGAGTTTGCAATTGAAAGAAGACAGATTGCACGGATGGTCTAATATATCAAAGAATGTATGTTATATAGCTGGTATATGGTTTCTTAACTTCCTTCGTTTATTTATTTATTTTCTAACTACATTTATTTATTTTCTAGGAATCCAGTGCAAGTCAACACCTACGTCGTGAGAGGGAGCAACTAACACGCAACAATAAAGGAAAAGCTTTGGTGATACCTATTAATGTATGTCAATATTTTTTCCCTTACTAAGTCTTACTTGACCTTAGTTTTCACTATTCCAACCTAAATAACTGATTACTTCAACATCGGTTGGTCCGAATAATACTATTTCGTTCTTGCAAATAAATTTCAACATTCCCAAATGATATCCCCACTTACTTTGCGCTTCATGTTACGTAACTATCAAGTCACATTCTACAGGAACAGTCGAACTGCCCCTTTAACTTCATACAAACAACACCTTTACGGCCTTTGAGAATATATGATACAAGTTCAACCGTACCCATTCAACACGCAACACTCCCCAATAATGCATATGCAAATGAGGTTAGTTTTGAAATATTTACAACTTCATTAAATATTTTAATTTTAACTATTGCTATTTTTTACGATTGAAAGATAAGACCAAATTAAATGATACTTTTATATCATTTTAAGTTAACCAGTTTATAGATTGTCTTACTCTTAAACTAAACATTTCCTACCTTACTGCGATTTACCTAATCCCACATCCATATTTTCCAATATTGATTACTAGACAATTATGGCCTTGTCAATTTCATTTCCTTCTTATTCTAACAGAATCGCAGCATAGCTCAATGCTTGCGTCGCAACAGGGAACGATTAACCTCCCAATATAACAGAAAAGCTCTGCCGGGACCTATTGATGTATTTCATGAACCCGTACCACCTACACCAACCCATACACATGTTCATGAGGTTAATTATCTCTTATTGTTGCCCTCTCATCATTTATGAGTTCCATTATGCATATATATATATACATCAACCAATTATATCTATATTGATATCTTCTATATATTTTCCATATATTAGACACCCAGTACGTCGTTCCATTGTACAAATACATCGAAGCGTGCGAAAATATTGCCTCAACAAACTGGTGTTGTCACACCTAATAACCAAGTTTCCATGGAATGTGAGAGGTCGAACACACATACAACTTCACCTGTAGATGTAAGCAATACAATCTCCATTGACCGCCACTTCTTAGGAGCAATGGAGACTGTTTGTCCTCACTGTCAAGCACTACATTGGATAGATGAAAGATTGCAGAAATCTTCTTTATCAAGACCATTATTCGGAACATGTTGTTTGCAAGGAAAAATCCGTCTCCCATTGCTACGAGAACCACCATTGGCACTGAAAGCGTTGTATGATGGAGATGATGCAATGTCAACCTCGTTTCGACGTGACATTCGGCGTTACAACGCCGAAAATGCTTTCACAAGTCTAGGATGCACTTTAGAATCAAGAATTCTACCCGGTCGGGGTCCATATTCATTCACTATACACGGAGAATTACGCCACAGGACTGGTTCACTCTTACCAGCGAATGAAACTCCGGCCTCTTATGCTCAGCTCTATATTTATGATCCTTCAATTGCATTACAGATCCGTGGCGAGAGAAATGCTGATCTGGATGTTGCTATCCTTAGTATTATTCAAGACACTATCCTCCTTCACAATGCATTTTATAGTAAATATTGTCAGGCCTATGAGATCTTATCAGAGATGAATTCTTCTGACCAACATTTACATGTTCACTTGCATTACAATCCATCCACTGACAGACGACTCTACAATTTGCCTACATCAAATGAGATTGCAGTTATAATACCGGGTGATGGTTCTGAAAAAGCTTCGTCAAGGGATATTGTACTTCATTTAAAAGGGTCAACCGAATTACTTAGGATATCCGAATGTCATCCAGCTTACTTGCCTTTACATTACGTCTTACTATTTCCATTTGGAGAGTTAGGCTGGGACCCAGATTTGAAACAATGGGATCCAAAGAAGAATCGTGTTAGCAAAATACGATTGACGCAGATGCAATTTTACTCTTACCGTCTCTTCGAACGTCAGAATGAGTACTCATCAATATTAAGGGCAGGTAACTTATTTCAAGAATTTTTGGTCGATGCTTGGGCGTCAACCGAGCAAAATAGGTTGATGTATATTAGACATCATCAGGGTCAACTACGGTCTGAACTTTATAATGGTCTTACTAATATAACTGAAGATGGAATACGTCCGGATCAACTGGGTCGTAAGTTCATATTGCCATCATCCTTCACAGGGAGTAGTCGACACTTGTTTGAAATATATCAAGACTCAATGGCAATAACACGTTACCACCACCATCCTGATATATTTTTAACAATGACTGCAAATCCAAAATGGCCAGAGATAACATCTGCTTTATTACCTAATCAAAATGCGGTGGATCGCCCAGATTTGGTTGCCCGGGTCTTTGAACTCAAGAGGAAAAAATTAATGGACGTTATAAAAAAAGAATGTGTCTTTGGCAAATCAGTTGCCCAGGTTTACACAATTGAGTTTCAGAAACGTGGTTTACCCCATATGCATTCCCTCATTTTTCTCGAGCAGTCATATAAAATTCATACTGCAGATCAGGTTGATCGAATTGTTTCTGCCGAATTCCCTTCAAAGCAAAACGATCCATTACTATTTGAAACAGTTAAAAACTGTATGGTTCATGGTCCCTGTGGTCAGCAAAGGTCTACTTCCCCATGTATGATTGATGGAAAATGCTCAAAAGGTTATCCTCGCAATTTTACAGATAAAACGACCCTCGGGGAAGATGGATATCCAATATATCGTCGTCCCAACGATGGACAATCATATACTGTCAGGGGACACCTGGTTGATAATAGGAATGTTGTTCCCTACAACCCGCGTCTTTCAAAACAATTTGATTGTCACATTAATGTTGAAATTTGTGCAAGTGTTCGATGTGTCAAATATATTCACAAATATATATACAAAGGTCACGATAGAGCAACAATGGTTGTGGGAGCAGCAGACGAAATTCAGCAATACCTGGATTCACGGTATATTGCCCCACCTGAAGCAGCTTGGAGGTTATTTGGTCATTTGTTACATGAAGAATACCCAAATGTCGTGCGTCTAGCGGTGCATCTACCAGGTATGCATCATGTTGTTTTTAACCCAGCAGACCCTCCTGACGTCATTCAGTATAGAGCTGCACAACAAATGTCTACTTTAATGTCATATTTCATCAAATGTTCTACGGATGAAAATGCAAGAAATTACACATATCAAGATTTTCCACAACACTATGTTTGGGATAGAGATGCGAAGTTTTGGTCTAAACGGAAACAAGGTTCCGCAATAGGGAGAATGTATTTCGTAAGCCCAAATGCTGGGGAAAGATTCTACTTACGGCTGCTATTAACAGTTGTCGTTGGCCCGTCTTCTTTCGAATCTTTACGCACTTTCAACGATGTTTTATATGATACATTCAAATTAGCATGTGTGGCCCGTGGACTTTTAGAAGATGATGCCGAGTGGATACAATGTTTAGAAGAAGCTGCATTGATGAAAACAGGTTACCAGTTGCGAAGACTATTCTGTATCATTTTATTGGAGTGTAATCCTTTGAATCCTGCTGATTTGTGGAATAAGTTTGCACTCTTAATATGTGATGATATTCCATATATCATTCGTACTAAACATGGAATTGAAAATCCAACAGAGGCCCAAATACTTGATTTAGGATTATACTTCCTCAATGAACTCCTTTTTGAATCTGGTAAGGACCTTAAAAAAGATTTTCCCTCCATGCCTCAACCTCAACAAATTTGGAATCAAGTATTGGGGAATAGATTAATATGGGAGCACTTACAACTACAAAACTCAATAAATGAGTTCGATTTATCAGCTAAAATTGATCGTCTCAATTAAGCACAACGATCCGCTTTTGAGTTAATAACAAGGTCTGTATATCATAACGAAGGTTCGGTTTTTTTCCTAAATGGTCCTGCTGGAACTGGGAAAACGTTTGTGTACAATACAGTTGCGACTTCCTGTCGACTGAAGGGCAGTATAGTTATAACTGTTGCTTCATCTGGTATTGCATCTTTATTGTTAATTGGAGGGCGAACAGCTCATTCGACCTTTCGCATTCCTCTAGATGTCCATGAAGACTCTATTTGCAACATTGGCAAACAAACCCCACTAGCAGACTTGTTTAGAGCAACAAAGTTGATCATATGGGATGAGGTTCCAATGCAACATCGATATTGTGTAGAATCAGTTGATCGTACACTTAAAGATATTCGAGATTCAAATCGACCGTTTGGGGGAATTACAGTAGTTCTTGGAGGTGACTTTAGACAAATTCTACCCGTTATTCCAAAAGGCGTTAGAGAGGAAATTGTAGGGGCCTCATTAAGGAAGTCTCCCCTTTGGATACACATTAAAGTCTTAACTCTCTCCCAAAACATGAGACTTGATTTAGATGATCCGGGGAGTATTTCCTTTCAAACTTTCCTACAAGAGGTACATCTTCGTTATGTCTCGATAATCACACTTAAATATTTTTTTTATTTTTATGATGTAAGAAACATGATAATTGATTATATACATATACTCTATAATTTTTAGGTTGGAACAACACCATCGGAAAATATACAATTGCCTTGTTCGATTAACAGATGCGCCTCTCTGTTACATCTGATTACAAAAATCTATCCAGAGTTAGGTGTACTTACAAATGTTCCCCCTGATTAGCTTACACAAAGAACCATCTTATCTGCGCGAAACGAAGATGTATCAGCCATCAATCTTGCAGCTTTAAACATTTTTTCTGGAGAGACTATCACTTATCTCGCAGCTGACAAGATGACTGATACAGAAGTTACAAATTATTCCTCTAATGTCAGCTACCCACCCGAGTTCCTTAACTCCCTTAATCCTCCTGGATTTCCAGAATTCAAGTTGGATATAAAAATTGGGTGTCCAATTATGTTGTTAAGGAACCTTTCTCCGAAAGATGGTCTTTGTAATGGTACAAGATTGATGGTGGTTAGATGTGCCCCTCGAGTTATTGAAGCAAAAATATTAACAGGAGATAAATCAGGCAACCTGGTTTTTATTCCTAGAATTTCTTTGATACCAACATCTTCTGATTTGGGCATCCACTTCGTGAGACGTCAATTTCCTATACGGGTAGCGTATGCCATGACAATAAACAAGTCCCAAGGTCAGTCTGTGAAATTTGTTGGAATCGACCTTCGTTTTCCAGTGTTTAGTCATGGTCAATTGTATGTTGCTTTATCAAGATGCACTGCGAGTAGTAGGGTCCACGTTTTACTACCCGAACAGTCTGATACTTTTGGTACCCCTAATGTTGTTTATAGTGAAGTTTTATTGTAGTTGTTACAAACATTTTCCATTTTGATTGAATTGTAGTTTATACTATTTCTTAATGATATTATGTATTCGTGATAAATTTACTATTACATAGTTATGAAAAGAAATCTACAGTGAATTTAGTAGCTCATGCCGATTATATATACTTTTGATATTTATAAATAGCTCGTCCAGGTCAAGGATTGCAAAAGAGGCAAAAATTATTGTAAACATATCTTCACATTTTCTACACCTTGCAGGTCAAAGTGGATACCTGATGTGTATGCGATGATGAAGCTTAATAAAACAAAACTACTATAGGACAGGTATATGTGTATCCATTATATACAGGAAAGTAATATATTGGTGTATATAAGTTGCTATGATGAGGTTCATGAAACTGTTGATATGGGAATATAAGCTCATTGTACTTCTTTCTGTTAATTTATTAACAACTATTTAATCGATATCTTCACTTTGTTTATCCAAAATTAAAAAGGAATATTACAACCCTCTCCACTTCAACTGGACAAAGTTAGTTTCATTCTTTTGATTCTTGTTCTCTGTATATAATTCGTACAACCTTGGTGGTGGAAGCAGCCAACAGGAATGGGCAGTACCTCAATTACTAATGATGTTACAGGTATTTAAGAATCAAGTTCTTGTCTAGAGATTCAATCAATAGTCAAATTACATCTGTACTTACAATAAAATTGATCCCATTTTATTATTCAACAAGTATAACTATAATCACATTATAAGTTTAATTCTCACCATGCTACATCATTTCAGGTGTTCTTCAACCAAATGTCATTAGATCCAAAATTGAGAAGCATAACATGCAACTACTTCAGAAAATCTTCGGCATTGAACCACAGATGAATATGAAGCAGACATGTCTGACTCAATTGAAAAATTGAACGGGTTAGCAAGTAATTACTAATTTTATGGCGTCGTAACAATCGGCTACATATCATAATATTCAATACCATATTGAATCTGTTCCTACTCCAAGGTAAAATATTCATCGTTAAGTTCTTCTCATGCTCGATGTCAATCAATTAAACCCATGCTTTCCCAATTGCACGTTTACTATGTCATATCATTTACTAATAACATAAATTAATCATTTTTCTTACACTGATTTTGTTCATACATAATTTCTACACTGAGTCCCCTCAAACAAAAGAAAAACAAGTTGCAACTTCAAGCTCACGTCAAATCCACTAATGGTGTCGTATTGATGCACAATTATATCAATTAACACGGCTCGAATCAATCAGCCTAAATACATATCAAATAAATAAAGTAGTTGCCCTCTTCACCCATTTACAAATAAATACAATTTTGACCCTGACTCGATACCACAATTGAAATAACTGAATATTGGTGATTACTAATCCTGATTTAAAGTGCTTCTGATAATCTGTATTAACCAAGAAACAATTAGTAGAAACCATAAGTAAAGAACTTGTGCTTTTAAGTTAAACATTCATGCCTATGTAATTTGGTCCATTAACGTTCAGTCAAAACTATTCACATGTCTTATAATTTGAGGTGGTCCCAACCCTATTTCAGAATGACTTCACTTTGAGGTGCCAACCGTCCTTCATATGTAGAATGACGACGATTTCGGTCAAATTCAGAAGAAAATTCTAAATATCGTTCTTGCACAAGAAAACCTAGAGCCTGGTTTCCAATACCATAAACTTGCCCATGCAACTCAAGGATACTCTGGTAGTGATTTGAAGACACCTTCCTAAATACTTGGTGTATTTTTATGAGTAATTTTGCAAAAGTTAAGATCTGTGGTTGCATTTATTCATTTTTTCCCTATTTGCAGAATTTATGTATAGCTGTCGCATAAAGCCCAGTGCAAGAACTCTTGGTACAGGAGAGGAGGTATACGGTATTATCGAGTTTCTCATTTGATGTAGAGCTATCTGCCATCTGCATCTCGTTTTCTTGTTTCTCCTCACGAATTTCTTGTCAAAGTAGTCTAACATGAAGGCCGTCTCGTAAATGTGATTTAGCTGGGTTGGCCCTTTAGTTTATATATGCTACAATTTTGGCAATGTTCTCCAATGTGCTGCTAAATGATAAAGATAATCTCTGCTGCCATCAAATCTAGATATACTTGAGCTGATTTACCGATGAAAAATAGTTTATACTTGTTACCTATCTTTATATCAGTACAGATATGACAGTGCAAAAAATGATAGAATCTCAAAATTAGATCAACAACCCTATGTAATTTGTTATCCAAATATGTTGTTCATTACATATAGTTCTATGCAAGACAAGTTGATGTAGACGCAGCGGAATAATAATATAAACTAAGAACAATTAAAGAAAACGATAAACTAAACTTAAATTCTTATTAACTTCAATTGATTTTCTCTTCAAGGTCAATACTAACATAGACTAGATCCCCTTTTATAAGATAATAAACCTTCCTAGATGGACTCAAACTAGTATTCCTAAAATAATAAACTACTTAAACATAGAAACTTTAAAATAAAGAAACATCAAATTAAATTAACTTCTATTCTACTAAATAGACTACTATTAAGACTTAATAGGGTGTGGGCACGCATGGACGTGGGCCCACACGCCTATGCGCTTGCATCAGCACCCCGTTCCCCAGAAGGTTCGTCCCGAACCGAATGTATGATGGAAGCTAGCTCGTCAGATCCCTTTGAAATCGGCAATAATGTGATAATCTTCCTCATCCATGGAAATTCATAAACGTTCAAACGACCTTTGTAAATAGCATCCACATCCGACTGCCAAGGACGTCCCAAAATAATATGGCAAAGATCCATATCGGTAACATCACAAGTAATGTCAGATAAATAGAAAGAGCGAAAAGAGAGGGAAAAAGTATACATTCGATCAACACGGGTGGCAGTACCGGATTGAATCCAAGCAGTATTATAAGGGTGTGGTTTAGGAATAGTAGGAATACCCAAGTAAGCCACAAGTCTGGAAGAAATCAAATTTTCCACACACCCATTATCAATAACAATTGTACACACTTTGTTCAAAACCGTTCCACGTGTAACAAACAAGTTTTTCCGTTGAGAAAGATCATGTTCAAGAGGAGTAAAAAGTACCCGACGAGTTACTAACATAACACGGTCACCTGAATCCGGGTCTATATGGACATGGTCGGTCTCCTCATCCAAGTAATCCTGTTTTTCCACCAAATTTGCCTTACCGCGTAATGCGCAATTATTAGAATAGTGACCTGTCTTAAAGCAACGATAACACTTACCTGGAGGTTGTTTTTTGTAAGGATTTTCGGGAACAATCTTAGCTCCATCATCTGTTTGTTTCGAAAGATCAGTATCATCACTAGGTTGTCGAATATAATTAGGACGATTGTAGTTTCCCCTGAAAATTGACCTAGAATCCGATTCAAAAGATCGAGCCACACTAATACATTCCGATACTGAAGAGAAAGGACGGAGGTTGACGAGATCCTTAATGTCACCTTGAAGACCATCTTTAAATTTTTCCAATTTCATGGATTCAGTATCGGGTAGATTAAGCCGAATACTTAAACGCTGAAATTCGGAGGCGTATTCCTCAACTGAACGTCGTCCTTGACGACAACGAAGATATTCCAGACATAACTGATTTTCATAATCTGGAGGGAGGAAACGGGCCATCATAAGTGGCTTGAGTTCAGACCATGAAGATATGGGAGGAAGATTAGATAACCTTCGTTGTTCGGATTCTTATTTCCACCATGTTAACGCTGTTTTTGAAAGATAACCAGTAACACATCTAACCTGTTCTTGTCCATAAACCTGCATAACATCAAAGAAGATTTCCATTCGAGCTATATAATCCAAAAAGTTTTCAATGTTGATGGAACCGTCATAAGCCGGGACGTCCATACGAATACGGTACTTAGAAGAAGGTGGTGTAGAATCGTGATCATCCTCTAGGTTGTAGTCATCCGGATCATTATACTTGTGACGGGGACGAATATAATGGTTACGTTGTATTGAACCGTGATGATTCGGTTCCGTATAGGTTGGTCTATTTTTTAATCTAGTTGGTTCATAATAGTTGGATCGGTTGGGTGGACGAGCTTCATGGTGGTAAGGGTGGAACTCGGCCTCGAATTGATCTTCACGGTTTTGGTTATCGATGAATGGGTAACTCACGTCTCGGTTTGGATTAGTTTTGTTCGGGGCCGAATCGGGTAGACGGGTTCGGTTAGGGGTGTAGCTGTCCGTGAAATCACGAGTGGGATGGGTCACGGTGTCCGTATCGTGGTGATTGGATGGGTGGTGATAATCGGGTTGGTGTTGATGAGTTGGTGGTCCTCGGTTGGGTGTGAGATGTGGTGAGATGGCACGGGAGTGTTGACGAATTGGTGTATCCATGATAGGCCGGGTAGTTTCGGTTCGGTGGCTTTCGGGTTGGGTTTCGAGTTGGGTGGTGTTTGGGAAATAGTGTGGCTTTGGTGTTTGAAAAGGGTATGGTTGAGTGGTACTTGGGTTAGTAGTGGAATAATGGGAGAGTGAGTCGGGTTTGTTTGATGTAAGTTGATCATGGAAAGAGAAAGGTGGTGGTGTGGAGTGTATGTTAGGTTGACCAAGTATGGAATTTGAAGTTGGTGTTGTGGTTGGAAGTGATAATGAAGCTGGAATGTAAGTAGGAGAAGAAGTAGTAGTTGTAGAAGAGGGAGACTTACATATGCCTTCAAGTTGTTTGGATAGCTTCATGATTGACTCGTTGACTTGATCGAATTTTTCCATGGTTTCCTTCTTGAAAGTTTCGAAAGCCTCTTCCAAATTTGTTACCGAGGATAACTTCTTGTTGATGTTATCCCATTCGGAGGCAAAAGTTGGTGTCTTCTCTTTGATTGTTGGAGTAGGAACGGTAGAATTAACCATTGTGATTGGTTAAAAAAAAATGGCTCTGATACCACTTGATGTAGACGCAGCGGAATAATAATATAAACTAAGAACAATTAAGGAAAACGATAAACTAAACTTAAATTCTTATTAACTTCAATTGATTTTCTCTTCAAGGTCAATAATAACATAGACTAGATCCCCTTTTATAAGATAATAAACCTTCCTAGATGGACTCAAACTAGTATTCCTAAAATAATAAACTACTTAAACATAGAAACTTTAAAATAAAGAAACATCAAATTAAAGTAACTTCTATTCTACTAAATAGACTACTATTAAGACTTAATAGGGTGTGGGCACGCGTGGACGTGGGCCCACACGCCTATGCGCCTGCATCACAAGTGTTTGACCTTTTTCTATTATTCAAATTTATTAAGGAAAAAAATAAATCAACAAGGAAAGTTGGTGTCTTTCAGGGTCACAAAAAGTCGCTCCCAAAGGTTGATGTTCGGATTTAATATTATCACAAACTTAGAATTCATGAATTGGTGCTTAGATGATCATCCCATTTTCGTCAAACTTGATCATCCCATTTTCGTCATAAGCTGGACGGAAATCAGTCTGGAATATTTTGCCGGTGTTCTTAGAAAGTAAAATCTTGTCCGGGGACCTTCCACCAATTTTTAGAATGAATGACATGAAGCAGGATAGTGCAATATGAATAGAGAATTGCTTTTTGAAAGCCCAGAGATGGTTATTGCTCATAAGAGTCTTGTGCATGTAATGAGAAAATACGGTTTCGTTTACTAGATTCGTTGTTATGTCAGTGTATGTTTGAAGTCGAAAATCCGAAACTGTTTCTGATGATATGAGACCAGATATAACATGGTCTAGTTGTTCCTTGAAATGGATGATAGGGAGACCAGCCTCTCGATTGTTCCGAGCACTGTTGAACTCATATACCTTAAGGAATGTGATACACATTGGATCATCTTCTACGAGTCGAACCTGACAAAGTTTAAGATCACATATGATATCATGAAACAAAAATTAATCCTACAGATCGGGAGGAAACTGTAATCGGGAAAAATATCTCAGGGTTTTTAGGTAGGATTGAACTCTGCCATGTTGGTAATTGGGTTTGAATGGACACTAAGATGGTGGGTTTCCAGGTCACAAGTGGGTCAACGGAACTGCACCCACCAACAGCGTCCAATGGAACTACTGTGGAGAGAAAGAAAACAGTTGTACTATTGAACGGTGGAATTTACCGATTCCACTGGCTCACAAGTCCCACCAGACGTGTTGGTGGAGCAGGCCTAGTCCAGGGAAGTTTATACTTAATACGGATGGAGCTCTAGATAAAGAGAGTGCTGGTTATGGGGCAATAATACGAAATTCGGAAGGGGAGGCGAGAAAGGCAGTCACAGCGAAGGGTAGAGAAGCAGACTATTTTCATACATGAACTTCAAGGAGTCAAATTGGGCCTAAAATTGGCCTCTGACTTAGGGATTAGTCACAGCGAGGTAGAGGTTGACTCTTCTAACATCAGGGATCTTTTTGCGAAGGCTATTCCAAAGGTGTGGCGGAAGGCACTTTGTATATGGGCGTTGGTAAAACGCCTAAGAGACCGCTTCGAAAGTTGTGTAGTCAAACACATATATCGAGAAACGAATCAAGCAGTCGATTTCTTATCGAAAATGAAGTTAGGAAATGGAGACGTATCTGGATGTCAAGTATGGATACGAGAGGAACGGTGCGGTTAAGGAA
>BEHA01001969.1:27604-42762 GCA_002897215.1 Eschscholzia californica subsp. californica | reverse complement strand
CATGTTTTCGGTCTGAAAGGAGGAGCAGTATGCTGGAAAAGCTCAAAACGAACTACTGTAGCGGATTCTACCACAAAAGCAGAATACTTGGCTGCTTCGGAAGCAGCGAAGGAAGGAGTTTGGATGAAGAAGTTTATCTCCAGACTTGGTGTCGTTCCTAGCATCGAGAAGGGAATTACTCTGTATTGTGATAACAATGGAGCAATCGTCCAAGCTAAGGAACCAAGAACACACCAAAAATCCAAACATATCCAAAGGAAATACCACTTGATAAGAGAGATCATTGAGCGGAAGGATGTGGTGATTTGCAAAGTCCATACAGATGACAACATAGCCGATCCGTTAAGTAAACCACTACCCCGACCCAAACATGAGAGTCATACAAAGGGGATGGAGATAAAGCACATCACAGAATGGCTTTAAGTTTGTAATCAAATTAATAAAAGGAGTTTTATGTAATTTGATTAGCTACATTCAATAAAAGAAATAAAACTTAATTATTTCGTCATTAAATATTGGTTTAGTATTTAATTGACAGTCCAAAAATAATGAAATATTTACCAAGTAGGTTTATTAGATGCGTGATCTGATAAATGAAACCCTACTAAGTGAACTTGGAAAAGATTCATTATTGAATCCATAGTCCAGGTCATTGCATGGACAACAATGACTCAAGACGACTAGCATGTGAGATTGACTGATGGCGTTGTTTCATGGGCCATGGGAATATAGTATTCAAGTCAATTACATGGGTGTATGATTGGGGAATATACACTGGATTAACCCAAACATGAGAGTTCTTCAAGGAGTTGAAAAACATCATGAACACTCATAGGCAAGATCGAAGAAATTCCTTAAACATGAGTACTCCACTCATCTTCTATAAGGAATGTCGAACTTTGGCACCGTCAAACGTCACGCCGTAAAAGGAGGTTATAAAGGTGGATTGTTGGGGGAGACAGGATAGATATGAAGTTAAGTGGGAGTACAAGAGTGGATTATGTCCTCCTAACTAGGTTAGAAAAAAGTATCTCCGGGCCACTTAAGGAGAAGCAACTGAAAATGTACGGCCGTACTCTAATGGATTAAAAGTTAATCATTAGCTTGGTAGTTATTCTCCAGATCAAGAAAGTTTGAAAAAAGATGTGACGTATCAGATGAGATACGAAGTGACATGGGAATCGAGCATTCCACTTGTTCTAAGGACAAGTGGGAGACTGAAGGATATATCCGTTCGGTCTGAAGGAGATGTCCTTCCGAAAGAGTGTCCTTCGACCAAGATGGCAATGCGATCAATTTGTCAGTTAGGATAAAGATGAAGATCATCCAGTCCGGTCCAATTAGGGGTCGTAGTGCTTTGTTAGAAGCCAACTACGATCGTCGAATCAATTTGGTGATTCGCAGCTAACATAGACCGGATCCTTCAACGGGTTACACATAAGAGTGGTAACTTGATCGGAGAGAGTTGACTAGATAAAGAGTGGCAAATAAGTGGATTGGATCCATTATTTGAGGCCAAATAGAGTTCGGAGGAGTCCGAACAAGTGTACGTAACCCCGGGCTAAAAAGGGTGCCCGGGGTGCCCATAAAGGGGTCGGCCATAAAGCCTTTATGGGCTTTATGTGGCCGGCCACGCATAAACCCCTTTTAGGGTTTCATATGGGATACTATTAGATATGTCTTGAAGGAGATATTTTAGGAATCCTAGTTTGGGTCAAATACCTTCTCTATGATCCTTATAAATAGACCTCCTTAGACATAATTCTATACACAAGTCAAGAGACTCATAAGTTTGTGAGAGCTTTTTAAGAGAGAAAAAGCAAGAAAGAGAAAAGTGAGTTTTCTCTAGAATATAGTCAAGAAGAAAGGTTCTTCTCAACCTTTCATTGAAGTTCTAGCAGACATTAATGAAGGGAGATCAAGTTAACCATCTCGGTGTCTCAAGTAGAGGAGCGACAATTGGAGCTCTCGATTTTCACACGCGAATTGGAATGGTTTGAGGGAAAAACGCGAAAAGTTATTTATCTCTATTCTAGTTCATTGTTTAGTTCATTTATACAACGATCCTGGAAACTAGTGTTAACATATTAGATGTTGAGATTCTGCGTAGAATACTAGATAGTGTATTAGATACACCCATAACCCTACAATGTGGCCGACTGAGATCTTTCGGGAAGATTCGGGATTAAGTCAGTAGGTCGCTTGGCGCTGCTGTCTCCCCAGTTTTGAGCGTAAGACACTGGCCGAACCTGTGTAGACCCCCCTTAATCCTTTTGAGACCCCATGGCTGGTCTGTCCATGTCAAGGGCGTTCTGCAGAGCTGGTTTCTTCCGGCCGACCTCCCGGTTAGGGGAGCGTATGGTGGACCATCAGGTGCTTAGCTATCCTGCTGCCTTAAGTCGGATTGACCCAAGAGATTTCGGGTCTGATCTTTGACTCTTTAGACGTTAGTCAATGCCTGGACATTTTGTGCATCATCAGATACCGATCGTAGTCTTGAGTCATAATTTCATGTGTCTTGTCATGCACTTCACATAGTTAGGCGACTAGACAACACTTTATTTGACTCGGGATTAACCGATTTATACATTTGTTTGACTAAGTATGATCTCCGGATATACGTAGTACTTAGAGACATCTACTTTAGGAGTCGAACATCGATTATACTGTGAAACATTAGATCGGACTACACATAGTCATAGGTTTACCATTATGGATTCCCGGACTTCGACAAATTAACTCTTGTATTCGGATACTCCTGAAGCATGATTTGAATGTGATGAATGACTTATTATTTGTTTACATGTGAGTTTAATTGACTCGTCTAGTGTTATAATCTAGAAGACTTGATCTTAATCGTCTACTGACACAAAGTTTGACATTGCGTACTTAGTTTGATAATCGATACTTACTAACCTTTGATCGATTATACTTAGTTTGACGTATTATACTTATTACTGTCATACTTGTTCATTTTCAATTCATTAGATAGTGTGTGTAAGTTTGATAGTCGATGCTTAATGACGTTTGATCGATTATGCTTATTTAGACACATGATGCTTAGGATTGTCAATGTGGATCGAAGTATCCGTCTCAATCAATACTTAGTATTTGTCGCTTTCGATCTTGTGGATCGAAGTATCCGTCTCAATCAATTTTTGCCCGAATCGATTCTTACCGTCTCCCGACTCTTGTTCCTCTGACACTTCTCTCGAATCTCTCGCCCGTTTACTTTGTTTATTTGATTAGTTTACTTGTTTTATTCTCTTACTGCTTATTCCATATAAAACCCCCTCATTTATCTTTGTTCCTTTCCTTTCTAGTCTAAGTTAGCTCTTAATATCTAGACCGGTAAATGAGACCCTTCGTTATCCGAACCGCCTTCCTATCTCCGTGGATCGATTCCGGTCTTACCGGATTATTACTTGACGCCCGTATACTTGCGGGTGGAGACCCTTTAGGTGTAACCTTTTAGAACATAAATAGCCTCCAAACAAGAGAACCACTTCCGCCATCACCGGAAAACCGCCGCCACCACCGAAAGACCGCCGCCACTACGAGGAAACCACCGTCACTACCAGGAAACCACCATGACCTAACCACAAAACCACCACCATCTCACACCACAAAACATACCCCCACCATCACCATAGACAAACCACTAGAAAAACCACCAAACCAAGGAAACAGACCACCACCATCACTTGCGTTCAAACCACCACCACCACCATACACAGCAAAACAAACTACCACCATCACTTTCGTTCAAGCCACCACCACCACCATACACAGCAAAACAAACTACCACCATCACTTTCGTTCAAGCCACCACCACCACCACCACCATACACAGCAAAACAAACCACCACCATCAATTTCGTTCAAACCACCTCCACCCCCATACACCACAAATCAGACCACCATCACTATCGTTCAAACCACCAACACCACCATATATCAAAAATCAAACCACCATACTCCGGGACCACCACCACCACACTCCGCGACCACCACCATATCTGCAAGAACCGCGACTACCAACATAGCGTAAACTGGATCTGTGAAACCCTAAAAACTTTTTACAGAGGGAAAACAAACTTTATTAGAATGGAAAAAGGGATCCAGGACCCTTCGCTAGAGATAAAAAAAACTATGATATCTGGACACTTTTTTCTAGAAAAAGGTTAGAGAGAGAGGAGAAAGAGATAGAGCGAAATCAATCCACCATAATATTAATATAGGTTTGTAAACCAAATTATAAATTATAATAGCAATCTAGTTCAAATATTCCATTTCCATGAAAAACACAAATCTCTATGATTTACATTGCATCAAAACCAAATCAACTTTGAACAATCTTCCCAATTCTAGGTTAAGAATAAGTTTGACTCAGTCTCTAAGGATCGACCCGGTCTTATCGAATTATATTACTTGACGCCCGTATACTTGCGGGTGGAGACCTTTTAAGGTAATCTTTTTGGTTCATCTTTAAGAATATCAAGTTAATTAATCACAATGATCTTTTCTTTCATGGTATAAGAGCTCAGGTTTTGTTTTTGGGATAGTTAGTCAATCATAGTCTTCCGCTTAGCCGACAGCGGTAGTCCCATTAATGATTATTGTTTGCCGGATTTTAGCTTACGTTCAAAGTTTTATTTTTTTATTTTTATTATAATTAAGATTAGTTCCCTTATATTATTCAAATCTATTCATTATTCAATACTTTTCTCCATAGTATATGATAATGATGAAAATTAACAAGAAGAAGAAAGATCAAAACAAGAGAAGTTTGTTAAAGAAATCAAGAGATAAAATCTTTAATGATCTCAAACATTTGAAATGCCTCAAATTCCCCATGACATGAAACTTATCTGCATCAATGATCATTTAAATGAAACTCTATTTGAGATGTCGAAACAAAGAGAAATTGGAAAGCTATTAGAGAGGGAGAAAGAATCCATGGTTTTTTTTGTTAAACTAGTTACTTACCTCATTGTTATCTTAACACAAGAGTTGTAGCTTAAAAAAAATTTGGTTTACTAAATGATGCACACCTATTGCTCGAGAGAACACGTGAGAGAAATGTTGGTTATCCTCGAAGAGGGTTTGCGTTTGATGTTTTATAAACATGTTTGTGGGTTCGTTCATGGCAAGCAAGTCCATTCTCTTATTCTATTTGCTCATACTTATTATATCCAAGTTGAAAACTCTCAAAATTTTGTTCCTTTACTTTGTTATTTTGTTCCTCTGGTCAGGTGCTGATATGGGGTGTAAGAGAGCTCCTATTGGCTGGGAAAGGCTTTGTTACCCAACTAGTGAAGGGAGCCTCGGACTTCGCAATATCGAGGTGTTATTTGAGGCGTTTAACCTTCGCCATATATGGGATCTGGTTAGTGGTAAGACGACTTTGTGGGCTGATTGGGTGAGACATAATCTCATCAAAGATCAACACTTCTGGACTTTATCGGCGTCGAGTAGAAGTTCTTGTGTTGGCGTCGGATTCTAGCCAGCAGACCGACAGCTCATCGACTCATTTGCACCTCTTTGGGGGATGGTCGTGATACCAAATTCTGGACTGATTTATGGCAACCTCGTGCTCTTCTATTTGATGCTTTTGAGGAGACACATAGATATGATTCTCACCTTCATTTAGATGCCCGGGTTTCTCAGTTTATCGGGCAGACAGGCTGGGCTTTCCCTATGCATGTGGCATCTATGTTAGGGACTATTGAGGTCGAGGCTAGAGAGGTGGTGGTAGATAGTACTCTTAGAGATGAGGTGATCTGGACGCCTAACCAGAATGGAGAGTTTACTCTCAAAGAGACGTATGAAGCTATTCGACCTAGAGGAACTCGATTGAGTTGGACTTCATTAGTATGGTCACCGGGTGGTGAACCCAAACATTGCTTCATCACGTGGCTTGCCTTCCGACAACGCCTCAAAACCAGATCGCTTCTGGCTAGTTGGGGTATGGCTATAGACACTACTTGTGTATACTGTGGGGAAGATGAAGAAACGGTTTTCCACCTATTCTTTGGGTGTTCAGTTACAAAGATTATATGGGAATCGTTATTACTCAAGATGGGATTTCAAAGAGTATGTGCTGCAGATTAGGAAGGGGAGCTACATTGGTGTATCAATCACTTTGGTGGGCTTTCTATCGCTGCCCGAGTGGGCCGTTTGCTTCTAAATGCCTATGTTTATCATATTTGGAAGGAGCGGAATAATAGGGTATTTAGAAGTAATGTCATGTCAGCGGGGTTGATTATACAGACTATTTGTGATGAAGTGAGGATCAAGCTGAATACCGTTACCAAACCGTTTGAAGATACGGAGGAGAATCGGAGAACCATCGATCGCTGGAATCTTACTATTTCTCTCCAAAAGCCGGTTTACACTTCATGCATATGGACTCGGCCGACGGCAGGGAGATATATGATTAATACAGATGGTGCATTGAACGAGGTGGATGCGGGGTATGGAGCCATTATTCGAGACTCGGAGGAGACTGTTGTGAGAGCAGCCACAGATCAGGTTGACGGACAGACTATTTTCATACATGAGCTACAGGGTGTTGAGTTGGGATTGGAGTTAGCACTTAGTGCCGGATTGCAAGAAGTTGAACTTGGTCTTGACTCGATGAATATTAAGTTACTTCTTGCAAAACCACATCAGAAATTACCATAAAGGGCAAGGCGTTTGTGGAAGAGAGTTCAGAGGCTTCAGAGTCAATTTCGGAGTTTTCGAGTTTTTCATGTCTATAGAGAAGCCAATCAGGCTTCAGATTTATTGTCGAAGATGAAGCTCGGACCGGGGGTGACTCACTTGAATATTAGTCAACTTCCGGTGGAATTAGTCAATATCGTTAATGCGGACTCTAGAGGAACAGTGAGAATGAGGAAATGGTGGGGCTAATGAGATGATGTAATTTGACTTCTTTGCTGTTTTTTTGATTTCTTATTTCATTGTGTTCATTTCGGGCTCCTCCCGCTTATCATAATAAAAAAAAAAGATCAAACAAAGAGGAGATAAGAGAAAGAGGAGATAAGAGAAAAAGTATAAAGAAGAATGAGAAAAATTCAAGAATGATGATTGCTAGTGTTTGAAGAAGGATAAAATCAATAAGATCAAGGCATTGAATTTTGTTACATTGATGATGTTGGAGTAATAATCATGTGTCAGGACTATTAAAAACCGAGGGAGAAAGAACTCCAAACAAAACCGGGCAATGGTTAGTAATTGTCAAAACTGGGCAATGGTTGATAATTGCCAAACAACTCTTCAAATAGAAAAAATAAACAACAACAACAACAACGTACAAATACATCAATTTAATAAAATTCACAATGTAATATAAATACATGAGAAACCTCACAATGATGGCTCCATACCAATAGCAAGTCAAAATGTATAATTTTTTTTTTAGCAAACTCATGAATTTTGCAATAGCAAAAGTCATTCGTTTAAGGAGGAATATTAGAATAGTTATACAGCCCCACATAGTACAATTGTTAAAACTTCTCTCTTGTAAAACACTTTATAAAGATCTTATGTAAATGTTAGGAATATCAAGTCAATGTAATACAATTCTCTTCCATCTACCAATACGCAGGAGTTTCATCGAACTTCTGATTAGTGGATGTTAGTTTTGGGTTTTCTTTAAGACAAATATTTATTAAGAGTAAGACCGACCGAGTCTTAGCTAAATCTTCTTTACTTAATCAAATCATCATACATAGGACGAGAGCCTTACTCTTCGTTTTGAAGGATGGGAAAGACCCATCAAACTTGAAAACAGTCACGAGATCCCAGTCTCCACAGACTATACAACGAAAGCGCGATGAGAAAACTAGTTACATAAGCGACAAAACGATAGCTTATATGGGTCTGGCGCTGCTGTTATGACTCTCTTCCTTGTATTCGACGAAAAAGGAGAAGGAAGATATTATAGATTACAAGAAGTGTCAGAGTCTGATAATGTGGCGTAGTCCACATTAGCGGTGTTTGATCTTCATTGATCCTCTATGTATATTTACTTGGTCTTGAACTCAATCCTGATCAATTAGTGACATTTAGTATTTATATGATATGCCTTGTCTTTACTATACATTAGTTTTTCGGCGCGCCTTACGGACGCGACAAATTCCTCTTGGCTACGCCAGTAAACCACATTTTATCTGAAAGAAGAAAAAGAAAAATAATGATGGTTAAAAAAAGTTTCTGGAAAAGATGAAGAAGAAAGAAGATAAAGATAAGGGAGAGTGAGAAGTTATTTAGAAGTTATGGAAGAGAGAGAAAAATGAGAGTGGGTAAGAAAGAAATCGTGGAGTGTTGGGAGATATTTTAGGGAGATTTTAATCACCCGTTGGATACAATCTTTATCAAACTCCCAACAAAACGGACGGGCAGACTTATATCTCATATAACCGACTGAGCTGTTTTAATATATAGGATGGTTAAAATCAGAAAAGTGAAAATCCCAATGAAGTTGGAATACGAGAATTACAAGGATTTTAGCCTTTATCATATATAAAGTGCTTTCATATTCGCTTACAATCTTATATTACAGAATTATTAATGTCATTATGAACTTTTCTAAATGCATTTAATTATTATAAAACTCCATATGAGAACTCTTTCTCGATGAATACATCCTTGGATTAATGGTCTTCGTGAAGCGCTTCGAGTATTAACCGTTACCGACATCAGGCTAGTAGAAGCTTATTTGATATATAAATCATATCAGGCATTATTTGTAATCCTAGATGTAATGAATAATACTGACACCTACTCTAATTGTGGTCTTTCTGTTTATCTCAACATTTAATATAGAGCCAACATTGCGCTGCAAGCTGTCTATTATTGGAGTTGTTTTTTTATATCCTTGATAGATACTTCATGAGTTTGCTCAACAAAAATACACAATTTCTATTTGTAGTTGGTTTTCTCTGATTTATTAAAGTGGCTAAGATATCCCATATCGTCCACTTAGAGGCACTGATGTCGAGAAGTTTCGTATTCTTCTGAATACTTTGCCTAAATATGTGGTCTTGTTTTTCCTTTCTTGTGTCATGAGCACTAGTTTAATTGTGGCTAAAAGGGGGCGGTCCAATTATATTGGTGATGTTCTGTTTGGAGAAAAGACATGGATTGTGAATTTGTTTCAATAGATAAAGAGATATCTAATACAGTGCTACATACTAATGTTACCGGAAAGTTGCATACTGATGTTGCAAAAAAATCCTCTCCTAATATTTTTAGGAAACAGATATAAAATGAAATCTTTTTTTCTATATGATGACATTTTCTTGTCTACACAACGATTTTTATGTATAAATGTCATTTGACAAGTAAAGAAAAGTTAATCTATAAATGTATCTATAAATAGTTGTATTGTGTACAATGTAAAATGCACAAGATAGAAGTATATTGCATCCTTAAAAATGTCAAAAATATTAATTTAATTCTTATTTTTCCAAAAAATTTGACTTAAAGTCTGACATTTTTATCTTCAATAAGTCAAGTTCAATAACTACAAATTTCACTTTGTTCAACAAAAAAAACTATAAATTTCAATTTTGTAGGAATCGAACCTAGGACACCTCCAAATTTTTGAAGTTTATATCTAACCCTTTAACCTATTTCTTCAACCAAGAATTGACCCGGGCCCAATATGTATTCGCGAGACTAAAACAAAGTGAAACTCAACCAGACGCGATGAAAACTCTACCTACCATGTTCAAGAAGAAAGAAATGATCTGGTATTCATTCACGATCAACAAACAAGAAACATCTCAGATCACCGGTAAAAGGAAAGTAATGACCGTGTTCGACTGATTGTAATCACAGGATTTAGTTTAGAGGAATCTTTATCTATAGTCGGTAAAAGGAAACCCTAAAGACCGTATTTGTGGCGACATAATTATAACGGTTTTTTTGTAGCCGTCACAAAAATGTATTATAACGGCTTTTACATAAGAAATCCGTCACAACTAAGAAACACGGAGCTTCTAGGTTTTTCATTAGTTGGCGACCATAGTTGGCGTGTATATTTGGGTTGACGTGACGGCTTCCTAAAATACAAGCCGTTACAAAGTCCAAATAATGGCGCCGGAATTGGACGCGCCAGAAGTAGGCCCATTTATGACAGCGTGTTCCTTTAGTCTCCGTCATAACAAGTACAACCCTAAGCCTAGGGCTGGGAAAAAGGGGTAATTTCTAAAAAGGTCAAAATAATATTGAAAATGAGTAGAAAAACACAAAACATTTGAAAATTATTATTCAGGTCAAAAAGTGTGCAAATACTAAAATATCCCTTTTTGTCATTTTGTGTAACCAAATTCTTTTATTTTTTTTTAAACTTCTAAATCGATATAACTTTTGTTTGAGATGTCGGATTTTTATAAAAATTATATATTTAGAAATGATTTTCAATTAACTTTCTAACAAGATCCACTTTCAGTACTTTTTTTCAAAAAAACCAAGAAAAAAACGACGTTTTTTCCTTCACGTTTTTCTGCAAACGTGTTTGCAACAATCTGTTCTGCAAACATGTGTTTGCATAATGTAAACTGCAAACATGTGTTTGCATTTACGATTTTGTAAACTGCGTTTGCATTTGCAATTTTGCAAACTGTGTTTGCATGTGCGACAATGCAAACTGAATTTGCATGTGCGATTCTGCAAACTGCGTTTGCATGTGCGACAATGCAAACTGAATTTGCATTTGCGACATTGCAAACTCAGTTTCATTTCCGACATCTTCACAAATTACTTAAAGCCAACTTTTGGTTTTCACCCAAGAACTTTCCTTGCTTTACTAGTATTAATCTCTCCCTGTATATACAAAAATTTTACCATCAATTCATCTCATTTCCAAATTCCACTTTTTTTTCCTTTTCCTCTTTCTTCACCACTTTTTTTTTCCATCGGAGTAAATAAAACTTGCTGATCAACAAATTCATATATTCATAAAATTTGAATCTGTAGTGTCTAACAAACGATTCATTAGAACAACCATTAATAGCAAGAAAACCCTTGGTTTAACATAAACCCAAAAACATTAACAAAGATTAATACCACATGATAAGATTTTATGAAAAAAAATCAAAACCCATTTAGGATCTAAGCTCTTTCACCACAGATTCTACGAGCGGAACAAAACAGAACAGAATTTTATTGCTAATACAAAAAAAAGAAAAATCACAACTTTACATTTTCTCGATCTAATAAAGTTTCCTACACATAACATACATGAAACCCTAATCTAATTCCTTTTCCTTTTCCCTCATTGTACCAATTCATGCCTATTGATAAGTAAATGAACAAAGCTGGGCTGGAAGTGAGGAACAAATTTAATCACTGTCAACCCTAGAACAAATAACGATATTATGCCCATTTCAATCAGAATGAGTACACCGTCCCAATCTTCATCACTCCTCAGCCAGAAAGAAGTAACAACGCGAAGATTATTTGGCCCCACATAAGACATGAGCAACCTGAGAAATACTTGACAAGGTAAGAAATACGAAAATGTAGCATTTATAGTGATGTGGCGTTAAAATACCACATTGAGATCATTTAACTTGGATGAGTTAGTTCGTTTTGGGTTTTATTTCTAATGATTTATGTATTTTTCTTCTTAGGAAGCTTATTTGGAGTTTGGCATTACATACGGAATAAAACGAAGCAATTCGTCACATTTTCGTCTCATGTGGAAGAGATCGGAAGGAGAGGGAACCAGGGGTATTTTGGTCATTTTGTGAAATTTAGAGGTTAAATGGAAAGTGGAGCCAATGGTGAGTCCGACGGCGAAGACGGAAGTCGAATCGGAGTTCGGACGAGAAAATTAGAAAAGAAATAAAGAAGTCGAGAGAAATGACAAATTTGAAGGCACCTCCTTGGTTTCTAATGAGATACAAGGCCCAAAGCCCAAAAGTCTAAAGAAGAACAAAGAAATTCTATGAGCACCTGCTTTTAAGAATAGTCATAGGAGGTGGCCCAAGTCAAAGTCTCATGACTAAGTCTAATTGGGTTGACAAAGTCAAGGTGACCTAGGGTTTTGAGTTTTGAACAAAAGGAAAAGAAAAGTCTGATTGGGACTTCATCTTCTCCATTAGAAAAACTAGGGTATCATCTTGGACATAGAGAATTTTGAGGGTTTAGAAAAGTTTGAAGGGAGTGAGAGAAAGCTAAAGAGAGAAGCAGCCGCCAGCCAAAGCTTGGCCGGCCAACACTCAAGGCCACGGGACTCAACCAGCAGCAGCTCGAGAAGGACAGAGCTTGCCGGAGGTAACAAGAGCCACACTCCATAGCTTGAAGCATTCACAGCAGCTTCGGTTTTTCAGAATACCTGCTCGAGATCAAGGTTGTGCTCGGGTTTTGTTCTTCTAGCAACTGGGTTTTGCAGCAGCTAGCCTTGGCCGGATGTTGAATCTTCACTTGGCCGGATTTTACCTCACTCTTGTGGCCGGAAAGTTTTGGGGTCTTACTTCAGATTCTCTTGGGTTGAGTTTTATGTGATTTCTTTGCCATTTGATTGAGTTTTGGTGTTCAAATTCTAGAGAGAGAAAGCTTGTAAAGCTTTAATGGTGGTTTTGTAATTTGAGGAAGAAGAAGACTGACTACTAAGGGGAACTCAAGTTCGGCTGAGAGGACACCTATTGTATTCTGTTAAAGGGACTCCTGCATTCTTTTACAGGGAGATCGACAGCACTTCAACACATATATTTCCCGTCGATTTTAGTCTCGCGCCTCATCGGAATAGGGAGATTCTCACCTTAACTCGTGTCTTTCTTTGTTTTCTTCCCGTTTATTATTTGTATCGCCATGTCTAGCTAGCTTTTGTAGTCGGATACTCGTGAAACATGTTTTGATGTGACAAAAGAGTTTTATTGATTTTAATGATAAAATCTTCCGAATTTTTAGACCGTTCATGGACTGGAATCTGAGTTAAACCAAGAGTTCATTGACCAATCCCAGTAAATGGGTGAAGTTAACTAACTTTTTATGCTTATAGATCATTAGTACTAGTCACTATCGATTTTGTGGATCGAAGTATCCCTCTCATTCGATTCTTGCTCGACTCTTCCCGAATCTCTCTCACCTCTCACTTTTAGATTAGTTTGTTTTATTTGTTTATTTATCTTAAATCAATCTGAAAACCCAACTTATTATCTTTTCGTTTTTAGTTTGAGTTAGTGACTGACACTTAAACCGGTGGGCTAGACTTTCTCGATATTCGTATTACCTTCCTATCTTCGTGGATCGATCCCGGTCTTACCAGGTTATTTGGCCCCACATAAGACATGAGCAACCTGAGAAATACTTGACAAGGTAAGAAATACGAAAATGTAGCATTTATAGCTATATCGAGAGACAACACCAATGCGTATGTGGGGCCAAGCAATTGTATTCATTTCTTTGCTCCTATCCTGGGTTTGTCACAAGAGTTCTACTTTGATGATTTTCACCATCATCAACCATCATTTTATGTTTCCACAACAAAATAACAACATGGAAAATTCTATTAGACCCTGAAACATTCATTCATATTATGAATTTATCCTCTTCATAGCAGACGACAAATTCAACGAGTCCAAAGTCAAGGCTTTTGATAAGTCCAAAACGGACTGATTCATCAATGGTGTTCAAATACATTGTCCAGCTGGTACAAATCCTCCTATATCTTGTTTAAGATATACTAAGATTACGGGGTAAGGAAGTCCTCAGAGTCTAACATTTCGTGGGTCGTAAGTGGATGGATGTTAGTATGTTACAATCTCAGTAGTCAGTATGCACAGAAGAGTTCCACACACAAGTACATGCAAGACCCGCTTGCCACCTATTGATATACTTCATTCAAGTATCATATCCGATTAACCTAATTATAAAATGTTGCCTTAACAATTTGCAGCTACCAAGCTATGTAGATTAACTTCGAGAGTAGCAACAACCAAAGATTTTACTCTGACGGTTAAAGTAAATATAAAGGAGTGAAAATAAATTACTAGGAATAAGTATATACCTTTCTTTTATTAGTTATAGGAGGATTTACTATAATGTTTTGCGCTCTGGATTTACAACCTCTTAGCTTGAATTTCAGTATCTGTCCTTTTTTAACTAGCACAATTTTGTTTTCTGTTTCGTTATTATATGTTGGTCCTGTTGGATTCTTTGTCTTCTTTTCCATACACTTAGCTCCACTATCATCTTACAGTGGGATTTGGCTTTTAGTTATCAGCAGTTTTCACCTAAAACAGAACATAACATGTGACTTTCAGACATTTCATCAAACAACTCATGTGCTATATTAGTATCACCAAACTTCCCATACATATTTAAAAGTCATATTAGTTATAGTAACATCAACACCAAAATCCATCTTCAACACAACTTCATGGATTTGGCGTCCGCTGTCCAATTAAAAGGTCATTCCTTATAATAACATCAATCCAAAACCCATCTTGAACATAGCTCGAGCCTCCATGGATTTGGCATCAACTGCCCAATGAATTACACTTTCAACAGTGTTATAGAAACTCTAAAACTCTTGGCCACTCACACGAAATCAATAAAATAATCGGCTAGTGATGGTGGTATAGCCCGATTTCAAACAATAAATGACTTAAATGGTTGATGAACTGAACCGGCTAAAATCCAAATCTATTGCTGATGGTAATGCTCAAAGATGATGAACCAGTCATGATGAAAGGGTGATAGATTGGCTGAGTTTAGGGCGATGAACATGAGAGGAAAATGATAAAGAAGAAGAAGACGACTGAGTTTAGAGAAAGAAAACGAGAGAGAATCGGTTGATTTTAGAGAGGAAAAAGAAAAAAAGAGATATGTTTTATCAAGGGGTAATTTTGGAAAATTTTAAATACAAAATGACCTCATTGATAATTACCCATAATATTTTAAACTTTATATATAATTACTTCAAATATTTTGGTAAGTTCAAGTTAATAGGAAAAGTTAGTGGCTTTTTTAGTTATTATGATAATATTTTGAACCCAAAATAGTCATTTTCTCTGGGAAAAATATCCGCAAACCCGAAACCCGTCACGGGTACCCGAGTCCGTTAGAGGCCGCGGGTACCCGAAACCTGAAGGCGGGTTTAGTCCGACCGACCCGATGAAATCAACGAGGGGTTTTGA
>BEHA01001969.1:0-17669 GCA_002897215.1 Eschscholzia californica subsp. californica | reverse complement strand
AACTTTCAAGCAAATTTTGAAACTTGGGTATCTGCTCAGGTTAGTGTAATTAGGATTTAATTAGATTAGATGGTTTGATCAAGTTATATGCATCTTCTTTAGGAAATTCTGGTTGTTCTTCCTTAACGTACATAATCAAGCTTACTGTTTTCTGAACACGTTTTTGTTTGTTTAACTAGGAGGCAAGAGCAGTTAGATTTTTGTATCAGTTCAAGGCTTTTGGAGCTTTGCTTAACACTGATTTGATTCAACTCCATCTACTGCATCTTCATCAAAGGTAGTTACCAAAATTATGATTAACTTATCAAATCACTATTATTTTCTTTCGGTGATTGCATCCTGGATTCTTCATCTTTCGTTTATGTAAAACTTAGGGATGAAGGTGGTGGTTATTTTTAGACTGTGAATCTTACTCTATTTAATTTTCCGTTTAAACACCTTTTAACAATCACGTTACACTAATATGAGGTTTACTTGGTCACGAAAAGTTCATACAAGTTAGACTTTGATGCTTACGTAGGGATACTTTCTAAGACAAATGTCTCGGTGCGAAGATAGTGCTTTAACTCAACTTTTGGCGCAAATGATTAGGTGAAAATCTAGCATATTGGTCATGAAAAGCTTCTTAAGGAAGAATGATTTGTTACTTTTGCTAATATTTACATTTTCACATTTTTTTTGTAGGTGATTCTGTAGCAGCAACCTCCGGGAGTTTTTGTTGGGGAAACCTCAATCTGTCAACGATGTATGGTGGAAACTACATTGCGATCCTTTCCTCCTACGGTTCCGTCAACGTGAGCATAGTGGAAACTACATTCTGATCCTCTCCTACTGTGCCGTCAGCGTGAGCATGACACCCTCGCACCGATTAAGAATAACCCGTGAAATTTAAGTCTGTAGGTAATTTTGACTTCATCAATAACCACACCAGAAAGAAGTGACGGTTACCAGGAGTATCAACAACATGAGTCAAGATTAAGAGATTCATTTTCAATTTGTGTGGCAAAATCTCAACCATTAAGAATAATCATTTTCAATTGTCGTAAACTACTTGGACGAAGGAAGTGAAGAAAGGAAGAAGTTCAAATAAGAGATTTGTTTACAATTATATGGGCGTTGCTAAAATGTATAACTGTGAACTCTTAATGTGATTTTATAGAACATTAATAAAATTTGAACCTTTTCCATCAATTTTGCTAAGGAAGGTTAAAATCTATTGTTATACATATGTCGAATCTTAGGTTACGTGTTTAACAATACTGTCCGTGCCCGATCAACAACCAATTAATAGTAGTTTCAGACTATTAGGTAATATTTATGTGTCAATCTTTTCTCTGTGTCTTCTCACGGGTTGAAAATATTAGAGTGACTAATTCACCAGGTTAGGATGTTTTTCAAATTTACAAAAAAAAATGGAGAAGAGAAAGATGGAGAGGGTAGTTGTATATGTTGTTGTCAATTTTTGCTATTATGTTTACTTGAAAATTAGGATTATTCATTTAATATTTGGATTACTCATTTAACTTTTGCTATTAGGTCTTCATTCTTCTCCCAAATCTGGAAATGAATTTAATTCTTTCGTTAGAAGATAGTTAGCAATTTGCTTAACGCTTCAATCGAGGTTAGAGTTTCTCTTCGATTTCTTTATCTAAAATTTTAATATTGATGTTGGTTGGTCTTTGAATCATAAGTTGACTACCTATTGATTAAATGTCTCACTATATTATTTTATATCTTTGCATTAGTAGTTTTATCTTCTATTTTAATAGCTACTTTAATAGCTTATGTCTGATGAAACTAAATTTAAGTCGATATGTTCTTGCTCACTGTAGTTTTATCTCTTCAAATAAGTTCAGTAAATAGACAGATAGAATTGCTTATCATTTATAAACTTCCAAAAACCGGAGTACTGGTAATTAAAGGGTATTAATACTTGGATATCGATTCATATCTTCGTTGCAGGTCACTTAAGGGCTTTGATTTGTTTTCGTTTGTTTCATTTAGGGCTGAAATTTGTGGGTTCTAGCAATGGTCTGAACTTCTTTTTGTTTTTTGCAGTATGAGACGATTACTGGAGATATATAGTTTGTGTTTGCGCAGGAGGATCACCCTAAGTTTATATTGATCCATTTGGATGATAGGTAGCTCATCAAGACCAACTCTTGGGAAGTTGTTGACATCAAGGAATATATGAGGAACCAAACTCGATAATATGCCTGGTGGTGCATAGAAGGTTCAGTGTCTCCCGCAACGAAGAGATTAATGAATTAATTTTGACTTTTTTTATTGCTTAAATTATTATTCTTGAAGTCGAACTTCAAATTATTTAACACAAACTTTTTCTTTTTCCTATTTTTGTTGTCAATTTGTTATGTCAATTCGAAAGAAAAAAAATGCACATCTTCGCCTATAGTTTGAAATTACTGTTCGTGTCGTAGGGCACGGGTTACACCCTCGTATATATATATACATAGGTTTATTGGTTTGGGATTTGTATCAAGATAGCAAGGGAATTAATAAGAGATTGTTTTGGGATTTGATATAATTTGGTTGTGTGTGCTCTCTACTTATATTCTTTTATTAAGTTTTTCATTCTCTTATTTTCTTTGTCTAATACTACAAAAGATTAAGTGAGATATTACACCTTGTCAACGTAATTGTCTTGCCCCCTGAAGGTGTATAAGAAGCTGTAAGTTTATGTTATTATTTAATGCAAAATTAGACGAAAATATTGTTAAGAGGGAAGTCATTTTCGTCCTGCTTTACATATGTGCTACGTACGGGCGAGATTTAACCGGCCTTAACATTTTCCGTCTTCCATAAGGGTATATAAATTGGGAAGTAAAAACAAATTTGGGCCTAAATGAACATTTCGACACATGTGTGGGCAAATTTGACTATTGGAGACAAATTAGGGGCTAAAGTCCAAACACACCTTGTTGGAAGCTGTCTACTTTCTCTCTCTTCCTTAATTTTCTAAGCATTGTTTTGCCTTTTCCAAAACGGCGAAGGGCGGTGACTCATCATCCAGATATATTCCTAGTCTATATTCCTAGTCTTCAAACAAATTCATCATCATCATCAAAAGATCAAATCGACCACCGAAAAGAATATTTTAGCAGAACAGAGGAAAAAGGAAAACCCTAAAATCTTGGTCGAGTAGTCATAGGAATTACTAATACGTAGGATTTATTCTCGAAGAAGAAGAAAAAGACGATCGTAGTTTTCCTCTTTCACAAATGCCGAAGCAAACATGTGCTGATCTTCTTTCTCTTCATCTTCTCAAGTACTCTAATTATTAATTTACTTAATTGTTTTCTTTGAGATCTGAGCTTTTTTTATATCATTTTCAAGTACAATTTGTTGATTTATTTGATTGATGTTTGTTTGATTTTGATTTCCTAAACGTCTGATCTTCTCCAGGTTGATCAATTTGAATATATCTAAGGTTTAGTTCAATTGGAAACTCTAGAAAAATTCATTGAGATCCCGATAGTTTCGATACGAATTTCTTGTTTAACGACGATCGGCCGTTTTCAGGTAAGTTCAGCTAGTATTATTGAGTTCGTTTATTGTATTAGTTATGTTTCTTTGTTGTTTCATCTAATTCTTTGAGGTATGCTAGTTTTATGGCTTTAGTTTGTAAACTACTTAGGAATTAGGTTTCAAATTTAGTCAAAGCTTTGGTGGAGTTGGAGATTTTGGTTTACCTTCCATCTAAGAAGTGACATGAAACCGCAGGTGAATAGACTAAAATGTTAGATAATGTGAGATGAAAGATTTTAGTTGTTGTTCATATTAGGAGAAGATCAGCCGAATTGAGTTTAAGTCTTTAAGACCAAGTTTGATTATTTCGGCTGGTAATTGGTTAAATGTAATTTGGATTTTTCTTTTTGTCATTCAAAACAAGTAAGTCGGAGTACTTAGAGCGAAAATTTAAACTAGTGCAACAATAAACAGTGGATTCGAGGAGGTTTTAATTATCCTTTAATTTCTGTAGAACTCTCTCTTTTACTCTAATTTAAATATCGGGGATTAGATTTGATCTAGTTGATAGTACCACACTGATATGTTGATAAAAGAGTTAATGGGCACTCAAAGATCAAAATTGATTTAATGATCTTAATCAAAACTATATGGATTTTATCTGTAACAAAAACATGAGATTTCATCAATTTGAATTGAACTAATCTAGGTTATTTAGTTTGTACTCAAAATTTGCTTCCATTATTTTGGCTGATTTATCAAATAAGGTTCGGCAGTTTCACTTATTCATGCCGAACAATTGGAGATCCATTTTTGTAGTTTGAATGCCTATCTGTTCTTAGGGTTTTTTTATTTGGTTTTAGATGTTTAACTGAAAAATCGAATTTTATCAGCTTTTGGTATTTTATTTGATTCCCTTGGGATTACTTAGCAGTTTAGTCATGTGACGGTAAGATTTGTTACATCCAGCTTAATTGAGGAATAATATACATTATATAGGTATACATTTCCTCTTTATGAGGTCATGCGTATTTTAGAATGTAGAAGTTAGGAGGTGAAGATGTTCTCCATGAGCGGCATTGTCGGTGTGTGTTAGCACTCATGTTAATTGTGTTTAAATGAGTCCCTGCTTGAGGGTTGTAGATCTTAGGAGTCCAAGGAAACAAACTTCAGATTTGTGTTTTTGGGTGTTAACAGGTAGCTAATGTAGCAATTTAATCCTGTCACGCTTGATTAGCTGCATATGTTAACAAATATTAATTTTGAAGTTGAGGTAGGGTTGTCGTAGAGGAACAAATGGCGGCTCAGCTAGTGAATTCAGCTACTAATGATAAAATGAAGGAAATGGATTGGGTGAAAAACATTGAAATATGTGAAATGGTTGCACGTGATCCAGGGTATGTGACTCACTATCTAGTGCTTGCTATTGTCTTTCCATATACTATCAGCAATCCTCATTTATCGCTGTATGTTATTGTTTAGAGTTAACTCTTTGAAGTGCTCAACTGAAAATGGTTGAACACAAAGTATTTTTTTACAGCATGTACTTAGATTTGTTATTATTTCCGACTCTCAATTTACATGTGATTTTCATGCTCCTATTTGTCTAATAAGTATTATTAACAAATCCCGCTTAGGCCCCTATTGGTGTTCAGCGCACCTACGTCATGAACACTAAGTCCGTCCAACTCGTCATTTAGAGATTGTGATAGACTTAAAGATGCAGCCAGAAAACGCTGATTAGCTATTTTGCATGTCCAGATATGTCTCGCTAAGGACAAAATAATTGCGTACATCACCTTATTTAATTTTAATTTCATCTTTCTTTCTCGCCCTCCTTCCCTGAGTTCCCCCTTGCTCGCTTTCTATATCTGAGGCTCTTCCCTCCTCTCTCTTCTCTATTTCTTCTTTCTCATTCCTCACTCTTTCTCTGAAATAAAACTATTTGATTTGAAAGAGAAAGAGGAGACTTAGCCGACATTCGTTTTATTAGTTGGTTATTTCAGGAAAGAAATATATTGACATCAAACTTGAAGCAGTGCATACTCTCTTATCCCCTCTCTTCTCTCTTCTTTATTTCTCTTCTTTTCTTCTCTGTTCCTCTTTCTCTGAAAAAAAGAAGTACAGGTAAAGAAGAGAGGAAGAGGGAAGAAGGAAAGGATATGAGTACAGCTTGACTTGAAAGAAAGAGAAAATGAGCTAATAACCAATTTGTTAGGTGCCGAAAACATTTCAGCAAATATTCAAAAAAAATATTGACATAAAACCTGAAGCTGCGGGGGCCAGAAAGTCCATATGAGAGGTTGGGAAAACTTGATTTCAGATAAAAGGTTGGAACCAAAAAGTTAATTACCTCGACAGTTATAAGGGGAACTGTTCCAGTTCAGCTAAAATATCTATGCTTCCTTATCTTTTGGAAAACTGCGTTTCGGGAAGGAAGATAGGAAATGAAAGCCGGGGAATCAAATGTGAGGTTAATGAGGTTATTTGATAACACTAATGATGACTCAAACTGAGTGGGTGGTAGAGGTTTGACAAAAAACAACGATCTGGTACTATGCGTACCATGGTTTGCTTTTATGTTTATACCTTCATCATCCAATGAGTAGAACACCTGGACATATTTGACCTGGTATAAAGCAAGATCTTTAAAAATGTTTGCTTTCCTTGCATGACTACACAAGTGATCACTTAGCTAGAGGATGGGGTATTCTTTTACAAACATTTGCTTTTCTTGACCACAGGCTTGTGTTTTTTTGCTTTTGCATACAGGCAGGCTAGAGATGTTGTTAAAGCTATTAAAAAACGTCTGGGAAATAGACACTCAAATACTAAACTTTTTGCTGTCCTGGTGAGTGCAGCATGTTCTATAAACGGAGTAGATTTGTAACTTTGTAATGCGAACTCGTAGCAGTAATTCCTTTTGCATTCGATGTACTATATTTTGTTATCCTGTTGACTAACAGAAATCTGCGCATGCTGGAACCGCATCAGCAGTCATGAAATAACATATGCTACTATGCTAGTATGTTCTCTCTGAGGTTCAACTGGTGCTTATTCTATTTTTGTACTTTCACCTGATTTTGCAGTTATTGGAAATGTTGATGAACAATTGTGGGGAGCACATTCACACGCAGGTGATAGATACAGGAATTCTTCCGATTCTAGTGAAGATAGTGAAGAAAAAGGTTGATATTATCAAGCGTTGTCTTGTTCTGTTGATTGATTGCCAAATTTCTGTGATTTTACTATTCAATTGAGAAGCGTAACTATTTTATCTTTTGTTACAGTCAGATATACCAGTTAGAGAGAAGATATTTCTTCTTCTTGATGCCATGCAGACATCGCATGGTGGAGCATCTGGAAAGTTTCCCCAGTACTATGCTGCGTATTATGAGTTGGTGGTAGGTACATCACCTTAATCTTCATTCTTCAGTGCATTTCTTTGTGATGATTGCCATCTTGTCTTCTATGGTTATTTTGGACTCTGTAAACTGGGTGTTGGTCCAGTGTAAATTATATTAGATTTAAGGTTGCATAGTAGAGACCTCCTAGAAGTGGCAAACAAACAATATTCTTGACGGAATCATGTGTCAGTTTCAACTCTAATTGTCAATTATTAATATGTAATACCTCCTTCAAGAGTCAAACTGTCAATTATTAGATATTTCACTATCTTGAACACGAGTGCTTTGTAGTCTAACTTCTTGCGGTTTATAGGTTTGTTGTTAATATGTCTATTCGATATACTGGTGCTGATTGTTATATCCTGCTAAACTGAAAATAATATAAGCCTAAGCAACCGAAAATTCGATAAGCACTACTCATTATCATGAGTAAATGTGAGAATTTATGTCAAGCTATAAACTACGCTAATAAGATATATGCTCTCTTAAGCACTTGAGGCTTCTGAGCTATGAACGAGTACGAATGAGATGTAACTAGTGATTGTTTTTTTTTCAGAGTGCGGGAGTAAAGTTCACCCAGACTCAACGGGTCCTACCCTCAGATGTTCCTACTTCAGAGGCACCCAATAATAATGCATCTAATATAAAAGTCGTTCCTCCAAAATGTGAAGAAGTTCAAAAGCAATCAAATTCTCAAATTGTGCCTGAATCAAGGTATTTTCTCATTATGTGTTGTCACTATCATATTTGTATGGTTTAACCACATTAGAGCTTGATGTGCAACTCGACTTGGTGATGACATATCAATATGGTCGGCCAGTTTGTTTCCTTTCGTAGGCATGCTTTTGATCAGGATATTGATTCATGTTCGAGCTTGTTCTATACAATATTAATGTATGTACTCAAAGTCCGGAACAGGTCACCGTCTTGGGAAGCTTTTGTTTGACCCATTTTTTCTTGGCTGTGATATGTGAAAAGTCTGGTTTTAGCCAAACGTAAGGATGAAAGAAATGTGCAATTGATTCTTGAGTTTGTGATATATATGAAAAAAGGAACTGTAAGTTAGGTTACATCTGTGGGATTCCAGAATATAAATAAATTTTTTCTCGACATACTTCCTTGTTACAGTATAATTCAGAAGGCTGGTAGCACGTTGGAGGTTCTTAGAGAGGTCTTGGATGCTATTGATACTCAACATCCTGAGGTATGAGATTTAGGGGACTTCCTTTATGTTGAACTGACCGACTAATCTTATATCTATTGTTTGTTTGAACCTTTTGGTTTTGTCATTGCTGGATGTTAACTCTTGTTTGTACTTTATAGTACTAGAAGAACTTTTTTGGGTAGGACTACTTTATATTGAACTTGTCAGTTCCTTTCGGAACTAACTCAATTTTTCAAATTTACTTTAACAGTAAAACAATCAGAAATTCTTTAGCTTCTCTAGTACGAAACTCATTCTCCTAGGATATTTTGTTTCGACTTTCGAGTCTGACCTAGTTATTCTCAACATATCGAACATGCTCTGTTAGCATCCTTCTTGCTTCACCATTTGGAAACCCCAAAAATCTCATGACTTCAGCATTAAGTAACGATCTTATGTGCACCTAAGTGAAAAAAAAAATGAAATATTCATAATCTTGATTCTAGTACCACTAGCAGTATAGGTTTTGTGGCAGATTACTTTAAGGCCAAGGAATGAAACTTCCCGAAATTTCACCGAAATTTCGCGAAACGTTTCCTAAAATGAGATTAGGTGCACGAAATAACACTTACAACTATTTCCTGCATAGTTTCCACCGACATGATCGAAATTTCCACCGAAGTTGTTGGAAATATCGAAATTTCCACCGACATGATGGAAATTTCGACCGACATAGTAGAAATCTAGCAAAAAAACGGGAGAAACTAATACTAGAAACATATCCATTTCTTCTTCTTTTTCATCTTCATTTCTCTTAGATTTCTCTTGATTTTTATGTTATGTTTTGCATGGTTTTTAAATCTATTTGAATGATTTACGCCTTGCCTTAACTGCCTGAATTGATTTTTTTTTTTTGAAACTTAGAATGAATATATTAAAGGAGAAAAAGCTATATACAGAGAGAGGGGTGGCTTAAAGCGGATATCTCACGACATCCAAGCCTCCCAATGAACTACAACATCTAGATAGGATACATTCTTAAACTTATCAATTCTCCTAACCCATGAGAAAATAGTTCCCTTAACGTCTTCAATTCTGCCTAAATTGATTTTATCTTAGTAACACCTCTAATATAACTGCGTAATTGACGGTACCTTCTCAAACAAACATAGTTTGTTAATTATTATCAGTAAGAATGTTATCTTTTGGGTGTTATAGCCAAAAAATTATTCAATTTACCCCCGGAAGTAACTGTGTAATTGTTAATACTCCCTCAAACTAATAGATAACGTTAAACATCATTTTTATGCATCATTATGGTTTAATAATCTTGTTATACATAATTGCATCATATTTCTATCATTTCTGTAGATTTGTAAGATTTCCACACTGACCGAAACATTTCTACGAAACGTTTCCACTTTTGGACCGACCGAAATTTCCACCGAAACCGAAATTTCATTCCTTGCTTTAAGGTGATAGTGTGGTCAGCATTTTATCCTTAGGTATTTGGTAATGGTTCGTATTGTACACCGAGGTTGATTGACATGAATCACATGATACTTTTTTGTAGGCAGCAAATGATGAGTTTACATTGGATCTCGTAGAACAATGTACATTTCAAAAGCAACGGGTGATGCATCTTGTCATGACCTCTCAGTAAGACTTACTTTCTTCGTATCTACTTAGAATGTTCTAGTATGTATTTTAAGTATAATTGTTATATAATCAGTTGGAAAAAAGCGAAAGTATAACTATTTATAAGAAAAATTCGTTATCAATGACATAGGAACTTATTTTGAGAAAATACCTATAATGCTATATATAGATGCCCCAAACCCAGGAAAAGAATAAATTTTGTTAGACGAAAGAGCAAAGTCCAGTGCTCTAGTTAATGCTGTTGTGAACCCAGCTGTGGTTGGGAGGCCATGCCAGCTGTTCTCGATGGGGGAGGAAGTCCAACATCAGCTGTCTTTTCACACCCATATTTTATTTAATTATTGCTTAAAGTCTTCGAGTTGACTAGGTTTTCTTATTTAGGTGAGAATGAGTAGGCAGGAACAAATATGGAGTTTACACTTTGAAATAAAGATGAAAACTTCATTTGAACTAAACAAACGGTAGAAACCGAGTAAACTGAAAGTGGATTTTGAATTTTTAATTAAACTAAAAACATACTTCAATAAAGATACTATCTAGGATCTTGCTCAAAATAAAAACTAACCTAAAATTCTTGCTACCTTATTGAATAAGTTCATCAAAAGGAGACTGAAGCATATTAAAATTAGTAAAACCTGCTACCCAACATAGCTAATGCCTTCAGATTCCGTTTTGATTTAAAACATACTCAAAAAGGAGAAGTTATACAAGTACACACCTTCCTAAAACTTTTGTAACAACTACGAAAGTTACATTAAGAAACAAACCTAACCTAAACACTAAAGCAACAATTTGAAAAAAAAGTACTAAAAGTAACAAAAAAAAAAACCGAAGTAATAATAGGCTGGCCAACCTTGAGGCTCGCGGTTTGGGTTCACATTGCTTCTCATAAAATTATAGGCTCCGACGAATTTTCATGCCTGTTTCATGGATAAAATTATAATTTAGTTAAACATTTGTTGAGAACGGAAGTTGTTTTTTGTATAATAGTATCGTTTTTCACCTTAACCAGCTGGAGTCTTTTGTTTCATAATCGGTGTTTGCTGGTTTACTGTAACTCATAATCTTCATTCTTATCCATCCGAGTCACTTGCGCTCTCCAAACCCGTTAGTTATCTAATTTTCCTTCCAAGGTCAAATCCCTTCAAGTTAGTATATAATCAACCAGCATTTCCTCTTTTGCATATCTTTCACCTGTTTGTTTCTTAGTTCAGGCGTGTCATACCCCTATAGAAGCAGGTTGTAACTATTCCTTGAAATTACATTGATACATACGAACAGAGAAAGCATAATGTCCTTGGAATGAGTACTTAATACAATACGATAACAAATTAAGGCAGTTTTGTTTTCTGTTGGTTCATGTTTTTTTGTTCTGAACTTTGATTTTATTGATGACTTTGGACGTTAGAGTGTTTTTAAACCTGTTAATATTCCCTTGTACCAACATCTTCTAGGTTAACATGCATGATATCAAATATATATGTTTGAGTTGTATTACCTATAATTTGATAGGGATGAGAATGTGGTTTCTCGAGCAATTGAATTGAACGAAGAGCTGCATAAAGTACTTTCAAAACATGAAGCGCTTCTTTCACCTCGGGTTAGCTCTCCTGCCTCACATTTTGGTTACGGTGGTGAAGCAGAGGAGGAAGAGGATGATGAACGGCTTTTCCGCAGGTATCTCACCCTTGATATTCCTTCCTCTCCTTTGTATTAACTATCAAGTAATTAACACATTTTCTCATATGAAACACATTTTCCCTGAACAAGTTCCTACAACAAAACTTTAGCTTTTGGTATTATTTTATCTATTTTTCTTCATCTTCTTCTCCACGCTGATATTTCAGGATCAGAAAAGGAAAAGCTTGCATGAGACCCGAAGAAGAACATCGAGGGAGGCCTTTGGGTATTAGCGAATCCATGCAAGCAGAAAGGATCCACCGTCCACTTATACGTCCACTGAGTTTAGAACCACAAGAACGATACCCTCCACCTCCTCCAACATCAGCAGTTTTAATTCCACCACCACCTTCAAAACACATGGAGAGAGAGAAATTCTTTCAAGAGAAGCAGGTAGAGGGTCGAACATTGGCAGGTCATATGAGGGACCTATCATTGCATAGCCGGAACGCAAGTAGCTCAACCAGTGGAAGCCTATATAGTTCAAGCATATATAGTGGAAGCATCGACTCTAGTGAATAATAATATAACACAGTTCCTCTCTCTAGCAATGGCTTTCAGATTTAGTTTATTACATATGTCCGAGGAGTTAGTACCCATTACTTAGGTTACTTTTTAGGTGTGGCGGTTTATGGTAGGTGTCAGATATTAGTTTTAATCAGATGCTATTTCAGGTTTATATTTCTTCATTCTTAAGACACGAGTAATTGTTTGAAAGGGCAAATCTTGTTTGCCCAACGATGTAGCTATATAAATATATTACATATATAGAGAGGAAAGATAGTACTTGGAATAGTTTTTGGTCCTTCAGTCATCTTAATTACTCTATACTTATAATATATCTTAGTTGGTGCATTTGATTGTTCGGTTATCTAAATTTGATACCTAGTCTGCCTTGTGTGGTTGTCACTTGTTTTGTTCAGACCAGTCATTTTGGAGAACAGGGTTTGAGTTACATTATGTTTGACTTGGATAGATCTAAAATCATTTCGTACGTACGATTGGGGTTGAGTCCCCAATTACTTTCCGTTGGTCTAGTTTGTGTTGGGCTTGAACACCAGTCTCCGGACTGCTCAGTATGAGGCCCACAGAAAACACCCCTCTAGTGGGATAAGTTTCATCATCTCTTTCAAATTACTTACCATCTGTGTTTTTAGTTAATGGATCTAAAAGAGCAAGAGGTCCCCCCAGGAATCTGCTTCCAATTAAGCAAGGACAAGAAGCATAGGAAATTGGGGATCTGTGAGACATGAAAGAGATTGGATCCAAGTATTTTAATTCTATCTCCACTAAATAGTCAACTTTCTCAATCCTTCTCACCTTATCTAGATATTATTTTTGTTCTCCTTTAAATAGATACTATTAGAAAGCACTACTAGTTATATTAATTACTATTTTACATTTTATTTTATTTGTACAAAAGGGACAACTCAAAAAGCGGACAAAATCCGTAGGTTACCAATATTTTTCCTATAAATTGTTAAGAAAAGTAAGAGTTTCGATTTTTATTGTAAAATTTCTACGGGTGAGTAAAAGAGGCGCCTTTAACACTTACATGAGACGGCTCAAAATTAATAGGGAGACTCTCCCGTGTATTTTTTTTGGTGTACTTTGTCTAATTGATTCTTTTTAATAGGTCAAGAGGTATTTTAGTCTTTTCATCGTCCAATCGGCTAGCAAGGCACAAAATATTTCACTGTTGAGGAGACACTGTTGAAAATATTTTCTAAGTATTTCACTCATTGTCACTCTAGTTTGGTAAATCAGCTGATGTTGAAAGAAAAAAAAAGGAGAGAACCCAAAAGAGTGAAGCTTCCTTCTTCTTCACTCTATCTGTGAATCAATCAATGACACCACAATCAAATACATTTTAACCAACAATATCATAACAAGTTAGGGAGGGAGAGACACAGAGAGAGAGAGCCCATCAATTATAGCATCAACAATTACAAAAACAAGAACAAGAACAAAACCAAATGGGTTTTAATGGTGGTGGTGGTGGAAGTGAATCTCATAGAGGTCTTACAAGATTTTGGTCAGCTCCATCAACATGGTTAGATATATTACTACAACCTGAAGAAGAAAACGCACCACCACTACCACAACAACAACAACAACCACCTCCACCACCACTACCACCATCTCAAAGTCATAACTTACCTCCTCAACTTCCAACTCACAGAAACCCAAACAACTATTCTTCCTCTAGAAACACCTTCTATGACACCACTAGTAGTGGTGGTGGTGGTGGTGGTGGTGGTGGTGGTGCTACTAACATGGGTTTTCTAAGACAAAACAGTTCTCCAGCTGAAATTCTAGCAAGTCTCACTTCTACAGTTGGGTCAGATGGGTATATGTCAACTTTTGGAGGTTCTGGCAATTATGGTGATTATATTTCTTCTTCTCTTGAATTCCCAAATAATAAAAAGTCCAGAGGTTCAGAATTCCATCAAGAACCACCAAAAATTTCACCTCAATTGGTAAAATTTACTCCCCTTTTCCCTCAACTCTGCTTTTTGGTTTTGTTCTTCAGAATGGGTTTGGGTCTAATTGAATTGAAATTCGTTTTATTTTTTTTCATTTGGATCTTGTAGAAGTCAGAGCAAAGTGGGTTTTCTAGTTTTGATGATATGGAGATGGAGAAGCTTTTTGACGATTCAGTTCCTTGTAGGGTTAGGGCTAAGCGTGGATTCGCAACACATCCTCGAAGTATTGCAGAAAGAGTGAGTTTGAATTGAGTTTTGATCACCCATTGAGTGCAATTTAGGGTTTTATCAAATCAAGAACTAAAAAGTTTCTTACGTGTTATTGTTAATTAGGTTAGGAGAACCCGAATCAGTGATCGGATAAGGAAACTTCAAGAACTTGTACCAAATATGGACAAGGTAAAAACTCGTCGAATCTGATTGAAGCTTCATATTCCCACGCGTTAGCAGTCATCCATCTTGTCCTCCCTTTTGACCCATACCCAAGTATATGGTAGTGTCGAGACCATATGGGTGGGCTCATGGAGCCCTCGCTGGGATCAAAGCCCCGTACGCATAAGCTTGGGTCTGGGTGTCAAAAGCGTGACGTTATCGATAACTGCTAAGGCTTGAGACATTACATCCAATGAAAAATTCTTCGAATCTTATAGACTTCATTACTAATTAAGCTAACTAATTTGTACTATCTGATTCCTTTCCGGTTCTGGTAAAGATCAAGTCGGTACCTCAGTAGTGAAGTTTTCAGTAGGGCCTCTAATGCTATAGTCTTTATCGACCCGATTTACCTGAGTTGTTAGCTGAAAATTGTTTCCATGTATCCGCACTTGAAACGAAATCTACTTAATTCGAAGTGTTAATAGTCATTTCTTGATGTTTCAAATCTTGATTTTTGGTTTTGCATGTTACTGTTTGCAGCAAACAAATACTGCAGACATGTTAGACGAAGCAGTTGAATATGTCAAGTTCCTACAGCGACAGATTGAGGTATCCTTTAACTCGAAAAGTATTCACTATGCCAGAGTTTTTTTGTCTTTAATGTCGTGTAGATGTATATAATTTGAATCTTTCTGTGGCTCCAAACTTGACAGGAACTTTCTGAGCATCAACAAAATTGCAAATGCTTAGTTAGAAGTTAGTTTCGAGATTATAAGAGAGCACCCCACTTTTATGAGATTCAAATCTGGTCATGAGCTCAATATATCGTTTCTCGAGCAAGAACGGGTTCTATCTTCCTTGGTAAGTCCTTGTTAATCATTTTCTCCTTCTTATATATCCAACTTGAAAACACTCATCAAAATTCTTCCCTGAATTGCAATAATGTTACCATGGAAGCTAGTAAACTATACGAGGCTTCATCTTCTCGGTGGTTGTGGTAGAAGTTCTCTGTTATTGATGTATAATAATAGCTTTTCGATGTATTATTGTTTAACTAACACTTGCCAAATCTTTTTACCCTCTTCATTGTTCATACGGCTTCCATAAAACTCAGTTTATGTATAATATTCTGCAGTAAGTTTCAATTCTTTATTTAATTCAGTTTCTCTATTGCTTTTGTGTTCATATTTATTTTGTCAATGAAAAATTATATTTATTTATTCTTAATACGTTGGATATCTAATACTCGCATCAGACACACTTACATACTTTTATCAGACGCTTGATTCACTTAAGTTGGTGTGACTAGATTTTGTATGTACACCTTATGTTTACAGTATACTTCTTCGAGAAATGCTATTTGGCTCGAAAATATAGGACGACTTCAGCCCGAAAGCTGATGTGCTGATGTTGTCGGCTTCCACTAGTATGAGAATGTGGAAAGAAAAACGTCAGGACTAATGGGAGTCGGCACATCAGCTTTCGGGTGAGGTCAGCTCCCTTTTTCGGACCAAACAACATTTTTGTACTTCTTTGGCTTTCTGGTCTTCGTGTCTGGCACAACCCATTTAGATAGTACTTGATCTATATTTTCCTTCATATTTAGGATGAATAGAAACAGGAGGAAAGCCAAAGAAGTACAAATGGCTTTTGTTAACATTTTCAGCGAGTCCATAAGCACCCATCCTTTTTACTCGTCTCTCCCTCACTCTTAGTGCCCCATGGACTGGGCAGCCCGAGGGGGTTCGAACTGGGCCTGCCTAATACATGCTAGGCTTTAACTAAGTGGAGTCAGGCTAGTTTGAGTGCCCTCGGACTACTCAGTCCGAGGCCCACAAGGAGTGCCAAGAGAGAGGCGGCCCAGCCTCTGTAGAGGCATCCTAACATTTTCTGTCTGAAGGCAATCCATTTCCGTCCTTGCCGAATATGAAGGGAAGGCTCGCATTAGGTATGCAAAATTTAGGGCTTCTTTACACCCCCATTGCCAATTGATTCCAACTTGTAATGTACAAACTTAATGAACCCAACTACTACTACTACCAGGGTTGCTATTCTGCCTGACATTTAGCTGCAAACATTTATCCTTTTTATGGGAAAATTGACATTTCTCATTTCACTTATTGATGAGAGAATAATCTTGGTCCCTAGGAAAAATGACTTTTATCTCACCAGTAGTTGCTTATCTTTTGCCTGACTGCTTTATATTCCACCATACTTTTAGTCAATGACTGGATTAAATGTTATCTGTGGTCCAAAAGTCATCCTTTACACCCTTGTTTGATATAAGTTACACTTTCCCCAACAAAATTTTGTTCTCTCATTGTTGAGTTTCTGTCTCATGTGCGACTATTCTCACATCCCTTCCCTTTACGTGTGCCGTCTTTTGAACCCAACACGTCTTTTTTTTTTCTACAAAAGTGATGTTGAGCACGCGTGACTTTTAACGAAGACAGAAACTGTTGGTTGCTAAATCGTTGTTTCCCTTGTGAGACTATTTTCACATATGTAGAGGCAGTAACAATTCAAGAGAGTTTTTAAAGTCTGAATCGGTGCGGAGAGTTAGAACTTTGCCTCGTTAAATATAAATAATTTTTACTATCCAACCTATACCCTCAAAGAACATAACAGGAGCACCTAGGAAGAACAAACCAGCACATAATAGGAGCCCCCAGGAAGAACAAACCAGAAAAAGAATTGGTTTGTGATACGTGCACGCATAGGTCTAAATCTTGCTTGAAAACTGTTTTTTTTTTTTTTAATTATCTCACGTCTGAGTATCTGACTTAGCTAAAACCGACTCCTCTGAAGGCCAATTAGTTTGTTCTCATATTCCATTTTGTCATTGTAACGCCATCTAATCCTTCACCTCTAACTCATTCGAACCTCCACGACCAATTCCAACAAAACAATGGAACACACATCGAGGGCAAACCAGAGAAAAGGGTCATCTTTTTTGAAAATTAAAAGAAGGGTTATCTTCCTCGAAAGCAAACCAGAGAAGAGGGTTATCTTCATCGACTGGGGTTTCCCATGACATTCAACTGACCAAAGGCCCTCGCACATTCAACTGACCAAAGGCCCTCGCACATTCAACTGACCAAAAGCCCTCTCACATTCTGATCAGAATACAGGTCCTTGCCCAACACAGTAGCTAAAATCAGACAAGTTATCTGCAGCAAAATCTTCACATATTCCTCCCATCCTAACTTGCTAGACCTTCGTCGGTTAAAACTCGAACAGAGAAAAATTTCACAAAGCTTTTCACATTTCAGTCATGGTGTCACTAGCATAAACATAAACATATGGTAAACATTATTCCATATGAGACCCTCTTTCCGCTACATCTTCATTTCGGGACAGACAACGATGTGTTGAGGCGACCGCAAATTAAGATGTTTCAAAAACCTAAAACGAGGCAAAGAACTAAAAATT
>BEHA01001959.1:14879-35695 GCA_002897215.1 Eschscholzia californica subsp. californica | reverse complement strand
CAGTGTATCAACTATACACCCATGAAGTTGACCTTTGAATACTCCTATTCCCATAGCCCAAGAAATAGCGCTATCTTGTCAATCACTCATGCTAGTCTTCTTAAGTCATTATTGTCCAATTAATGACCTGGACTAGGGATAGTAAGATGGTGTGCTTCCATGTTCACTTAGTAGGGTTTCTTTTATTAGACCACATATCTAATAAACCTACCTGGAACACTCCATCCTTTTGGACTGTCGTCTAAATTCTAAACCACAATTTAGATGACGAAATAAACCAAGTTTATTTCGGATAACAAGAGTCTGTAAAATTTGAGCACCCGCGTGAACTCCTTCACGTTCTCAATTTTACAAGTCATCTTAGGATACTCCTTCCTTGATCCTAATTCCTTAGATTCGAGCATCTCATGATCTTTCTAAGGTGACAGTTTAATTTCCTTTTCACTTCGCTTTGTCATTATCTTGCTTTCGAACTCTTCGTAAGCTTCTATGATAATATCAGTTTCTCCCACTGAAATTAGTACTTCCCAAGTTCTAATTTTACTTTCTTATCTAGTAGAGTTAGTAACGACTCCCAGCATGAAAAACTCTTTTCCACCTGTTAGCCCTTCCTAAAAGTATCCTATCTTTATCTTCGGAAGATTACTTTTATGACTTTCTTCAATCTTCTGACTTGTATGGGTGACGACATCTTTTCGTACTCCAAGTACTTCTCAGATGTTCGGGCAAACAACAATCATCTCATGATCGTTCTTATGTTTTCAAACATAAGTGTCTCTCCCATGTTTATCATGGGAGCTGGGTAGAATTTCTCTCCAAGAGATATTCTTATTCAGACCTCTTCAAAACTCCTTTTGAACGAGTCTTTATCATCCTTTGGTCTATCTCCATAGACTATGATGCCCATGGTTAATTTACCCTCGTCTTTTGTCCTCTCGTGTATGTCTCCTACATACAGGACATGAACCTCGCTTGTTTCACTCCCACTTACCTTCTTGTCGCACAAGATTTAATCATTCTTACTCTTATATCTTTGGATTTCCAGTCCAATTTCAGTGTGTTTTCTGCTATAGTTCTAATGAATCTTCTCAAGACTCATTGGGGTTTTTGAGCAACCTTCTTAACTCCTTAAGAAGTTTCTAGGCGATTGTCCCTTGAACCATTCAAGGCGACATCCCTCGTCTCGTAAGGCGAGTAACTCTTACTCCCTTTCGTTTTAAGGCAAGTAACTCCTTACTTCCTTTTGTTGCTCTTTATCGAATCCTATTCGATTTTTTCCTCCCACTTGTCTTCTTTGAAGGACCCTCCTTCTAATGAAGACACCATCGAGAGCAACAATCTCATTGTGTTTCGATGATTTGTGAGAAAACCCCGTTCTTCTATTCGAAGAACTCATGTCTAACACGCTTTAGACATTAGAATAATTGACAAGTTTTAGAACTCCTTCTAAAAGAATATCCATATTCATATGGACTCAATTATTCACTATAGCTTTTCTAGGTTTTTAGTGGGTTGGCAGATACGTATTAGACTTTTGTGTTTTCGGAAGATCGATGACTATTGAACTGATGATCTCATCATATTTAGGATTCACTAGTGGATGTAGGATTTGTTTCCAAAACTTTTCTAAAATCAAGTCTTACGTCAATTCTAATCACATTAATCGTAGACTTTTATGTCTAACATCAGTTTCTACGATTAACTGAACTCTTGTATTCTCACAAGAAGTGAATGACTAAGTCGGATCATTCGGTATAATTACTTAAAAGTTAAATAGGCTCCTTTAAGAACATCATAAAATATCTCATATTTTATTCACTCCCATAATCTCATTACAGAATCAATGTTGTAAAAAGAAAAAGAATACTAAAACTGCTTTAAAGTATTGCCTATCGAGTCTATGATCCTTCTTGAGCTTTTCCAGCAACTCTTGCCTTCTTAGCTTTTGACAGGTTCATTTCCTCTTCAACAAATACTCAGCTCCCCCTTGCTGCTGTCATTCATAATGATAAGAGTCTTTTAGGTATCACATACCTTGAGGAATTCATATTTAATTGAATAACTTTTAATAATTTTTACCTTGACCGGAACTCCCAGTTCCGTTCTTTCTGTCTTCCAGGAATTTTGGACAGTTTCTTTTCCAATGGCCAGTGCCATCGCAATAGAAACACTTGGAATCAGAATGGGTACCTTTGTTCATGACAACTTCTTTGCCTTTCCCTTTACCCGTTTTCTTCCTTTTGAATTTCTGCTTCCCGTCCTTCTTAAATCCCTTTTCTTTATGAACCATTAGAATTTCTTTCTTGAGTTCAACTATTGCAATGTTCTCTTCGGCTGTTTGGAGCATAGCGTGTATTTCTTCCAGAGATTTGTCCCAGTCATTCATATTATAGTGCATTCTAAACTGGTTAAATCCATTATGAAGCGAATGCAAAATAATATCAGTGGCAAAATCTCGGCCATTATCGACTCCCAGTGGATTTAGTTTTTCAAAAAGACTAATCATTTTGAAAACATGTGGCCCTAGAGGCTTTCCCTTTTCAAGACGCATATCCAATATGGTCCTTGAAGTCTCATACCTCTCCATGCTTGACTTCTTTTGGAACAAATTCTTAAGTTGTCGAATCATGGTGTAGGCATCCATTTCTATGAACTTATCCTGAAGATTAGGTTCCATGGTTGCCAACATGAGGCCTGTTATGGGTTCGGACCTCTTTCGAATATTTCTTTCTTGCTCCCTTTCTTGTTCAGTCGAATCTTCATTGAGAACAGGAATAGGTGTGTCTAACACGTTTGCCTTATGTTCGGATCTTAGGACAAGTCCTAGATTCCTTTCCCATACCATAAAGTTGTCACCATTCAACTTTTCTTTTTCCAGAAGCCAGCGTATGCTGCTTGAGTCTTTTGTTGTCATAATTAAACTACATGTAAGAACTGCGAAAGTGATTAAACTTCTTATCCTGGCAATTTTTCTCAATTTGCCTATATTATTCTACTTTTGTCGTCCCCTTAGAATAATATAATTCCAAGATCCCATTCCTTCGAAATTAAGCGTACTTTGGCACTGCCCTTAATTCGTCGTCTTAGGTGAGTAACTCCTTACTGATCATACTCCTATGACTCTTGGTTAACGATTTAAACATTAAATCGTCCTTTAGCCTCGAAATCCAAAACCATTTTGCTGACTCGTTGAGAATAACCATTTAGACATGTAGACCTCTTCATAGATCTACCCGTATTGTCCCGAGGTAAAAGATGGCACCCTGCTTTGGCATGACCCACCGTCGATGAATAAGGGCTCAACAGGTGTCTTAATCTGGGTAGGCTTTACTCAAAATTCTTTTTGGGACTTATTACGTAATTTATCAAGTTGCGTTACTGTGAACTCTTGCATAACCATTCATGATTTATTACGTAAAAGTTTATGTGGGTTTGCATAATGATTTATTAAATCTTAGTATTACCCCTTAAAAGATCTCATCTTTTAAGTTTATTTCTTGTTCGCCTATGGTTCGTTTGGATTCATATCCAAGAACCTCTATTGACTACTCCCACTTGAACCATGATCTCATCATTCAGTTCGTCAATAGATTCTAAGACCCTTATACTCTAAGTATTGTTCGGGCACAACTTCTTGCGCTTAGAACAAGAAACGATAATCTTATCTAAAGGTATACTATTCTACGCAATCACATACATCCATACATACAATAATATGACAATCATAATAAACAAAGTATGTATCCTAGATTCGTTTCTAGGTTTTGCTATGTCTCGTATATCTATTCGTGGGAATATGTGACATCTCTATGTCTAATGGGCTCTAAAGTTTCGTATTCATAATACTCAAACTAGAAGCACATTATGTTTCTTCCTTAGTTGTTTCCAAAATCAATATAAGGGAAAACTTTGTTCGGGCTCTTCTTTAACTCGGCTCTATGTCGGAAAAAATATGCTCGGAACCGGGAGAAAAAGTCTGAAAAACTCCCTTTTAGGTCGAGGCCTAAAAGCCCTTGAGTCACACTCAAAAAGTCCTAAGTCAACCCTGGTCAAAGTCCCTTGACTAGCCTCTGGTCAACCCTTGACTTAACCTGGTCAAGGTCCGGACCATGAGACAGCACCTTCCTGTCGTGCTCAGTCTCTCGGGCAGATGCGTCCTAGCCTAGCTAGACGCTTCTGTCCTAGGACAGACCATAGACATCTCGGGTGAGATGTCAAGGATGCGTCCTGGTCGCGTCCCAGACGCGTCCAGACCATCGGGTCACCTGATGGGTCATGAAAATATCCCATCTAAGTCGTTTAATTTAGCCAAGTTAGTCGGTTTCGAGTCTTTATTATAATAAAATGGTTGGCTTTCTTGATTAGGTGTCTTTTGCAGAGTTAGGTGTGAAAAACGGTTAAAAACGAGGAAAAGATGCATAAAGGGTATTTTGGTCATTTGGAGTCAAGGACATTCTGGTAATTTGGCCAATACGAGAACATGGGTGAAAAGTAAAGGTCGAAACGAGTCCGTAGGAGAAAACGGAAGTCAAATCGGAGTATGGACGAGAGAATTATGTGAAGTCAAAGTCAGGTCAACAGTTTGTCAACATTCGGTCAATTTTCGGGATGTATTCTGGCATGCGGTATACCAGCAGACACGTGTCTTAGTTCGGAGGTCGGAGCATCGAAATCCCGTGTTTTCGCTGAGCAGCGAAAAGGACCCTTAAAGCGTGATCCGGTATGACCAGTTGCTATTTAGTTCCATGCTCCCGGACCAACGTTTTAATCTCATCCGTTGGCTTCCGCGTCCTTCAGATCAACGCACGAGGTTTCTCTGCCGGACACCGTTCCAATATAACGCGTTCTAACTTTGCTTACTGTAGTCCAGACAACGTGTATAGCTCCTGTCCGTCCAGATCCCGCGTCCTCTAATCCGACGGATTCTGGGTGACCCGCAACTTAGCTCCATGGATCCTGTCACACAGCAGCTGCCGAGTTTCCAGCAGGTTCCAGACGCCGACACGTGTCCATCCCACCACCTTCACAAACCCTAGCCGCCGGACTTTGTGTGAATAATTTAGGTTTTGCACTTTAATCCCTAAACTTCCAAAAATGACCCTCTTTTCTCCTACTATTTACCATTTTAACCCAACACAAACCCTAACTCTATTTAATAGCACTTGCTCCTCCATTAAAACTTAGACTTGAAAACCCTCTCAACCTCCCCTTTTACCTATTTCTCTCTCTCTTCTCTACTACTAAATCCATCTTTTCCATTCTTTTTCCATCTTTCTCTAATACTACTACTACTTCTTCTCTACCACTATTATTCTTCCATTAATAGTTTTCTCCTTCTTCCTTCCATATTCTTCTATCATCTTTATCCCCTTTCATCTCTTCTTTCCTATTTCTTTCTACATCTAATTTCTTCCTTCTCTTTCTTTTTCTTATTTAGGTGGCAATAAAATAGCTATTACTTGGATTTCTTGGAGTAAAATTCTTGAGCATAAATGGAGCAAATCTTGGATAAAATGGAGATACATGGGAATATGGAGTTTGAACATTCTTGGTGATTTCTTTCCATTAATTTCTTAGTATTTTCATTTATTTTACAATGTCAATGAATGTTACTCTAGATTTCATGTATAGTTAATTTAGCAATCTAAGGTTGTAGATGAACCCATAATAGATCTTTGTAATACTTGTTTTTGATTAATTAAATCCCTTGATGTGCTTTAATGTCTATTGATTGTTTGTCTATATGGATTAGATTTTCTTTCCATTATTCATGCCTCATAATTAGATATTTCATACTTTCGTTAAGTTGTTAGATGGAGTATGCTTTTTAGATAATGAATAGTAGTTAAGCGATCCGAATCTCTATAAGGAAGACAATTAGAATTAGTAATTATAAAATTATTTTATCTAGAACATCATGTGGAATCCAAATAGTTCATTATATTGGATCCCGAGTAAATACAAAAGAGATTTAAGTAATTAAGTGCTTGTTTTATAAAGTGAAATTATGCAGTGGATTTTATAACCTTAGATATCTTCTTACCTCTCTCTTAGTTAGTTTATTTAGTTTTATTCATTTTCTTATTTCTTACATATCAATCATCAAATTTATGAAGTGGGGTGTGTGTGTGTTTTTTCTAAGTTAGTTATTGACATTTTGATTATTGGGCTAAACTCGACGTCAATATCCGAAGTGCCTACCTATCCCTTAGGACGATTCACGAATTTACTAAAATGCTATAACTTGACCCCGTATACTTGCGGGAATAGACCTATTTTGGGCCTATCAAGTTTTTGGCGCCGCTGCCGGGGATAGGTTTAGTAGTTTGGATATCCTTTGCTTGTTTATTTATTAGTTTAGTGTTAATTTCTTACTTAGACATTTTTGCTTTATTTGTTTTTCTATTTTCTTAATTGTATTTTCTTTTAGGTACCATTTCAAGGAAATAGCCAGAAGAGACATAGGAGCGAAGGAGAGGAAGGAATCGAGAAGTAAAGCGAAAAGTCGATAGTATCGCATTCTATCTCTTCCTTCTTACTTTTGTGCGATTGTTTAGTTCTATTATTGTTAGTTCCCATTTTTTGATTATGTGTTACCATCTTTGAATACTGTGAGATCATGGCCCGTTCTTATAACGGTTGGCGATTCGATGTTGATGACGATGAGCTTGTTTCGAGGATTCCCCGCACTAACCGACCTGATATGACCTTAGGTGAATACCAACGGATGTGTAGGAATGCTCCGATTAGTGAGGGGAATAGACCATTTGAGCCTGACCGATCTCGTATGACCCTAGGAGAATACCGACATATGTATAGAGATGGTCAAATTAGTGATGGATATGGTCCGACACTAAATATGTATGAGAGACCTTATAGTCCACACTATTCTGAGACCAATGATTTTAGAGGCGGGTATGATCCTAGTATGTACGGTGGGAGTTATCAACAAGAGTCTTCATCTCGTTCCACTTGTGAGCCTTATCATGAAGAGACTCTTGAAGATAGTTCTCAATTAGAGTTTGTGAGTCGTCTGACTGAAATGATGTTACAACTTAAAGAGACACAAGATCGATTTCAACAAACGCAGACTCAACTGCAACAAGAGTTACATCAGAGGTTTGAGTCTCTAAATCATCAATTAGAGTCTCTAAATCATCCATTAGAGATGATGATGTCACAGTTATTAGCCGACGAGGAAGGGGTTTTACCACCCTAAACTTAAGAGGGTACTAGGTCCGATGGCGAGGGTAATACGTCTAACCCTAGTACTAAGTTAAATGTCGACGAATCAACTGATGGGACCCAAGAGCTTGAACAAACTGATAACCTTGTTGTCTCGTTTCCTCACCATGTGTCGTCTCATCATGATAGGACTACATTAGATTTTGAGATTCAGGATGATGGCTCTATGAACAAGTTTGGGGATGACACTATTTTGAACTTTCCGTTTTTCGACACTTGTAGGGAGTCAGTCTTAGATGCCAAACATGATGTTATAACTGACTGCGAGGCTCTAGATGCCTTCGAGGATATTGATGACGTAGTAGTTAGAGACATGTTGGATAGTTTGTCAGACTATTTACCTAAGGAAACCATGGACGTTGACTTGGTCCCCGAGCCTATTGCCTTACCCTTAAAGTCTAGTTCGACTTTCCACATGATCTCAAACTCGGTTGTTGATCCCTTTTGGGACATTTCAGACGTCTTAGCGACGCCTACGGACTTAGTGGATGTTCTATCATCTAAGCTTGCAGCTGACTTTTTGCCTTCGACTGACCTCTTAGCCCTTCACTTATATGTCGATCCTTTTGACGACTTCGTAGTCGTCGCCCCTAGCATTTATGCTTACTTAGTGGACCGTGCATCCGCTAAGTTTGGGGATGGCTCATTTTCTTCAATCGTCTTACTTGCACTTTATAGTTTGTACTTAGTTGTGAGACGATTTTCATTTGTATATAGCTTTCTTTGGGTTGACCCCCAAATCTTCCGTTTTTTGCTTTATGATCGTTAGGCCGATTGAGATGGGTCTTGATGTTTGTGGGTATCATCTCTGAAAACCCTCCACGAGACATAACTCGTGTTCTTGTGTGAAATCAAGAGAATCAAAGGCTAATTGCATAGCTCAATGCAATCGTGTATACCCACGTTAGTGGTAGATTTGTATGTGGTCATGTCTTTTATGTGATTCATTCTCATGATATTTGTTGATATTTTAGGAGCAATTCTTATATGTTTTACTTCTAAGGCGTGGTTTGTTCCAAGTTTGGGGATGGCGCGAGCTTGGCATCAACTTGGAACCTCTTTATACATGAGCCTTGGTAGTATCATCTTTTATCTCCTTCGGTTATGGTAATATCTCTCCACTCTTCTCTTTAGATTGACGTGCCTCTTTATCTTTTGGTGAGTGTATGCTTAGAACATTGAGGACAATGTTAGTTTTAAGTTTGGGGATGCGGGGATATGACCATAACCAATGCATGACCATGGGTTTCAAAGACAAAAGGGTTCAAATTAGCCAAAATTTGAAAATTTTGAACATTTTGAGTAGATTTGCATGTGATTCTAGTGATAGTTTTAAGAATTTTGATGCATATGTGTTGAGTTGATGAGTTTTGTGATTGCTAATGGCCTTTCCATGAAAGTCGAGTCTTTTAGTGTTTGTGTTGTGCCATGTGAGTGACATCTTAGTGAAGAAGAAACTAAGAGACCTAGAGTAGTCATTAGTGGAGACTTAACCCATGTGAGAGCTCAAAGCCTAAATTGCCATTCGAGTGTACTCTTCCGCGCTAACTCCGAGTAGAATGAAGAGCTACTCAACCTCGTAACTTATAAAAGAGCTCATTTGATCTCGTGTGCTCAATTTCCTTAGCCACTAGGAGTGACATTAGGATAGCGAATTAACCTTGCCCTTGTAGTCCATGAAACCCAATGAGAATGCCAACTAGAGGAAAGCGGATACTCCATCACCATCCATCATCTTATATCCCGAGAATGAAGACATGAGATTGAAGAATGAAGAATGTCAAAAGCAAGTATGAAATGAAAAGTTGATTGCAAGAATAGAGTTGTGTGTGTAGTATTTTGTTTTGGTTGATTGTATTTGTGTTACGAAAAAAAAGAAAAAAAAAAGAAAAAAAAAAGGAAAAAAGTGATATGAAAAAAAAGAAAAAAAAAATGTGAAATAAAGTGATTTTTATGTATGTTTGAGCATGTGTTAGCTCTTTTGTGTGAGTGATGTGATTGTATATATGTGTTGGTGTTTTTGTTCGTGAATAAGAATTCGAAGCAAGAAACAAATGTTGAGATGCTTAAGAGGTTCTACCATAATGAAGAGGTCAAAATTCTCGGAAATCCACCATCATCATCCATCTCTAGTATCCGCTAAACTTTAGCAGGCATTTTTAGAGGGTAGAATGGGTGAGAAGGGCGAGTGAGCTTCCCCACTCTATTTAGTGGCTAATTCCTTTTCGAAGATCATTTGTTCTAAAATGTTGTCCTCACCCCTTTTTATGTGTTGAGTCCTAGTTAAGTGATCACACTCACACATACGAGCGAACCATTCTTGAGCGATTTCATTTTTGGAGTATGTGTCCGTGAGGCCGAAGTCGAGGCGAAATGTACTAACTTGGGAATCAAGGTTTTGTGACTTCGGAACATAGATTTGCTCATTATGGTATGACACTTGCATTTTAGGGTAAGACATTAGTGAAGAGATCTTTAGCTTTCACATGAACTTGTTTACTTGATTCATTATGTTTTGACATGCTTAAACCCTTCACTATATGAATCATGCTTATCTATGATTTGGATGTTGGACCCTTTTGTTTTATGAAAATCGATGTTTGTGGGTATCATCCATGGAAACCCTCACGAGACTACACTCGTCCACTAGGGCAACCTAGGGGTTCAACGGCTTGTTGCATACGCTAAATGCAACCGGGATGCCTCCGAAAGTGAGTTAGGTTTTTCTTTTGTTTTGTTTTGCTCGAGGACTAGCAAAATCTAAGTTTGGGGATGTTTGATGGGTCATGAAAATGTCCCATCTAAGTCTTTTAATTTAGCCAAGTTAGTCGGTTTCGAGTCTTTATTATAATAAAATGGTTGGTTTTCTTGATTAGGTGTCTTTTGCAGAGTTAGGTGTGAAAAACGGTTAAAAACGAGGAAAAGATGCATGAAGGGTATTTTGGTCATTTGGAGTCAAGGACATTCTGGTAATTTGGCCAATACGAGTACATGGGTGAAAAGTAGAGGTCGAAACGAGTCTGTAGGAGAAAACGGAAGTCAAATCGGAGTCTGGACGAGAGAATTATGTGAAGTCAAAGTCAGGTCAACAGTTTGTCAACATTCGGTCAATTTTCGGGATGTATTCTGGCACGCGGTATACCAGCAGACACGTGTCTTAGTTCGGAGGTCGGAGCATCGAAATCCCGTGTTTTCGCTGAGCAGCGAAAAGGACCCTTAAAGCGTGATCCGGTATGACCAGTTGCTATTTAGTTCCATGCTCCCGGACCAACGTTTTAATCTCATCCGTTGGCTTCCGCGTCCTTCAAATCAACGCACGAGGTTTCTCTGCCGGACACCGTTCCAATATAACGCGTTCTAACTTTGCTTACTGTAGTCCAGACAACGTGTATAGCTCCTGTCCGTCCAGATCCCGCGTCCTCTAATCCGACGGATTCTGGGTGACCCGCAACTTAGCTCCATGGATCCTGTCACACAGCAGCTGCCGAGTTTCCAGCAGGTTCCAGACGCCGACACGTTTGATGGCACTAACAAGACCAGAAGTCTAAAGGTACAACCATACCAGAAGTCTAAAGGCACAAACAAGACTAGAGGTCTGGGGAGTCTAAAGGCACTAACAAGACAAGAATTCTACAGGCACTAACAAGACCAGGAGTCTAAAGGCCCAAGACCAGGGGTCTAAAGGCCCTAAACTAGGCCAGACAGCTAATGGTCCGAGACAGGGGGGAGTCTGAAGGCACAACTCATGCCCTCACCAACGACCCAAAACTGAGGAACGTGGTCTAAAGGCACTAACAGGGCCCAACAGGCTGAAAGTCTAAAGGCACCAAAGAGGAGACTGAGTCTAAGCAGGAAAGAACAACAGAAAAACAACAAAAGAAAAAAGATAAAAGCAAACTGAAAATATAAACATCAAACTAAAACATAGGTTGAACTCACACAAAGAAAAATACCAAATACTAAAAACTAATACAACAGAAGCAGAAAGTAGACAATCATATGAAAGCTAAAGCACCACAATGTACTCTAAATCACTAATAACATCAATACCAGAAAAACAACAGTAGAGAGAGCAGAACAGATCTAATAAAGGAAGAAGCAGACAAACAGATTAAGTTTGATATTAAATGGATAAGAGAAAGAACAAAATTAACAAGCTAAGAGAAGGAAAGCATGCAAACAGACATGAAAATAGCTATAAAAAGGTATGGATGAGAAATGAGATAATAAAGCTAGTAGTCAAAGAGAAAATTAACCAAGATCAACTAATATAAAGACTTATTAGACATGATAGTTAAACCTAAACAAACATACAATATAATCACTGAACCTAAATAGACCTGAAGCATCATGCAGAACAAACCCCAAATCTAAATCGACATGATAGTTAAACCTAAACACACAAGCAGTATAATCACTAAACCTAAAAATATAATAAAGAGAATTAAAGAAAGGATTACTTTCCTGAAAGCAAAAGATATCTTATCCGTTGTTTATTAATCTTGATTCTTCCGTTCCTCCAACTAGAATGACGGCAACACGAGCTATATGAAACCATTCACACCGCAGTTATATTATTCGGGTTAAAGTCAAAATTTAGCAGGGAAGAGGATCTAGAAGTTGACTCTTGATTATTTATCGATTGATTAGGTGAAAAGAGGTGAAAGTATCAGACATGCTCTCAACTTCAAAAACCTTCTAAAAATCTTCATGGATGTGATTGAAGCTTTCTCAAGATAGAGATGGGTAGAAGAAGATGGGGATCACATAAATTAGGGTTCGATATAGGTAGTATTTTAGAATGATTTTGTTGTTGTTGGACTTTGGATTTGGGTGAGATCATAGGTAAAGATAGGGTTTGGAGTGTAAAGGAAAGGGGAACATCGGGATTTTCTCTCCTACAAAAACTTCATGTCAACTACCAAGTTAGGTTGCTCTGTAATATTTTTTGCAAAGATGTTGCAAGGCGTTACAAAGCTGTCGGAATGTGCTGCAAATTAAAAAAGTACTCAGGAGCAGAAGACTAAAAAAAATTGACTTATCTTTTTCAACAAAACCCAAATTCTGTAGGGAGTTTTGGCCAAATTTCCCTTAGGCCAAAATTCCAAAAAAGGTAGAGATCGATAATAAGGTGGTTTAAGGTGAAAGAAAAATGAGGGGCGGGATCGAGAAGTGAGTTCAGAGTGGTCAAAAAGTGAGGTTCAAAGTGGTCAAGAAGTCACACATTGGTGTACGTTTGTGTTGACAAAAATTCCGTTTTGATGCATAAACCTCGTCATATGAAACATAAACTTTGTTACATGTAATATGAATCTCGTTGAATGTATTATATTTCTCATTTGTATAAAACTAATGTTAAATGCACCATGTATTTAACAATATACATGTTACTTTTTTTTGTTGAACTAATACACATCTTACTTACGCAATACAAAATTTTTTTGTGTAATTTTGGGTTTATGTATAAAAATCGTTGTACAATATACTAATATAGAAACCCCAATTTATTATCGAATGCACTTGCACAACACAATTTTCAGAATGTCTTGAATCATCTAACGCTTCCATGCGACATACCCTACGCTCATATGGGTTTGGAATTGATACTCATGTACCCTTGGTAAGGACCCATGTTAATTTAATTAATTTGCTGACAAATTAGTATATGTATGATGATAATGAGTGAATTAATCAACCAAGAATGCATGAAAAACCCAAAATCTAGGTCTTAATAGAAAAAAACCACCCAAAAATAATAATGAAAAAAAAATTCATTTTTTGAACACTTTTCAAAATGTTGACAACATATATAATTATGTTGTATAAATTGTCATAAATTATTGACAACATGTGTAATAATGTCTTGACTTGTTGTAAAATGTTGACAACATATATAATTATGTTGTTAACAACATATATAATGCATTAACTAAAATATTATTTATCTGTTGATGGATTTGTCAAATACAATGGGTAATATGTATAACATTTTAATTTTTACAAAAGACAAATAAAAAATTGTTTTAATCTAATGTTTCTGTCGAAAGCAAAACAAAAAATGTGGAAACCATTTCTTTCTTCACAAGACAAATCGAAAAATACTTTAGCCAAAAAGTTAATGTCTGTTTGTGTATGTCAAATGCAAAATACAAAAGCGAAACATTTTTGCGCAAAAAAAATTTATTCAAAAATTTACAAAATTGTTGAGAGCAAACTAATATTTGTTCATAAATTTTTAACAAATGTTTTTTATGTTGATTTGGGCGGAAAATTTATTTTAGGGGTAAAATTGTATTATTACAAAATGAGTTTTTTTTACAATAGTATTCAGTTTTGGACTTAATTTCCTATTATCCCCCATATTTTGAATTTTTTAATTATCCTCCCGTTAATCAACAATGAATCCGATTTGCCAGAAAAATGAATCCGCTTTCCCAGAAAAATGATTAATTCTGTTATAGTATCAGGTTGATTTCACCGTTAGGGATTGTGAAAAGACACTTAAAAGGGATCTCAAAGGCCATATGTGGCTCTATTTAGTTTTCACCATACATAAAAGTAGAAAAAAGAAACATCAATGTCTACAAATAACCATGGTAACAACACAATCGAGCAGTATATATGTCATAGTTTCAGCTTATGAGGATCATCTAGAGATAAATTGTTTGTAGTTTGCCTACTTTCATTTTTCGAAGTTAGATATCTCATAATACTTTGAAACATCAAATATATAGTTTATTACTATATTCATTTACATTTATCTAAAATATAAAAATGATATTAAAATTTATATTACGAAAGAGTTACGAATAAAGTTTTGCACAAAATTCTATTTTTCTCAATCACAAAATGAGTTCAGACAGCCATTATTCTATCTCTTTTGATGCACTCGGGTGCTTTAAATGACTATATATCCAAGTATATTAAGGCTCTGTTTGATTCATGTGAAAATGTTTGGATGTGGAAATGAGCTTTTCTAATGGGAAAGCAATACAAGTTTTGACATGTGAAAATATGTTTGATAGTGTTTGATAAGAGTAGGAAGTAGGAAAATAAGAGGTGCTTTTAGAAACTAATGTTTAAATTAGAGTTTTTAAAGAGTGCCTTTAGAAAGTAAGACATAAATTCAACATGTAAAGGGATGCCTCTAGAATTCGTCTTGCTGTCTTATTTCCAAATCTCATCTAGTCTCTAGATCGATTTCTTAATGGAGAACGAATTACATAACCGAAGCATAAGTGGGATTAGGGTTTTGTGATAGAACTAAGATTAAATTTACGAATTTACTGGTTCGTCTCCACTCTAATACACTGCAAATTCAGAAAATACATACCTACATACAAAGACAATGAGGCTTTTATAAGCCTTTACCACTACCTGAACATGAATAAAACTACCTAGAACATGGATGGAAGTTACAATAAGTTATTGAAACAGAAATACAACTGGTTATTGGAACATGGATCTCTTATCCGAATAAGACTGATACTATGACATATATAGGGCCTGGAAAGGAGACCCGGGAAGATAAGACTGGATTGTTGGAGGTGGTTGTCCATATAGGGCCTGGAAAGGAGACATCTGAATTGATGATTGAAATGTGGTGTTGTACCACCATTCTGCCCAAGGGAGCCATTTAGTCCAGCTTGATGGTTTATCTCCCACGAAACAACGTAAATAATTCTCAAGAGTTCGATTCAAGACTTCTGTTTGTCCATCAGACTGAGGATGATTCGCTGAACTTTTACATAGTTGCGTTTCTTGCATTCTGAAAAATGCTTCCCAAAATTGGCTGAGAAAAATCTGGTCTCGATCACTCACAATGGTGCGAGGCATACCATGAAGACGAAAGATTTCTTTGACAAATAATTCAGCCACTTGAACTGCAGTATAAGGATGAGATAATGGTACAAAATGACCATATTTTGTCAAGCGATCTACCACAACCAGAATTACATTTTTTGAAGAAGACGTGGGTAATCCCTCAATGAAATTGAGAGAAATATCAATCCAAACTTCAGTAAGAATTGGTAGAGGATTGAGTAGCCCCGGTGGATGAATAGTTTCATATTTTTGACGTTGGCAAACATCACATTCAGCAACAAATCGCTTCACATCTTTGCGTAAACCAGGCCACAAAAAGTTTCTTCTTATACGCTTATAAGTGCATAAAAAACCTGAATGACGGGAGGTTGGCGTAGAATGAAATCCAAATATAATCTTTTGACGCCACGAAGAAGCCTGTGGAACAAAGATTTGACCCTTATACATAAGTGTATCACTGACAAGGGAAAACCCTTTTTGTGGCGTTGAATCTGCTTGTAAGTTTCGCATAAGAGTAACTAACTCCGGATCGTCTTGGCATGCCTGTTTGATGTCATTGATTCCACTGAATATTGGGCTAGATAACCCCATCATAGGTAATAACTCATGATGCCGAGATAAAGCATCAAGTACAGTATTAAGGTTGCCACGTCTATACTCAATGGTATAGTTATAGCCAAGTAATTTCAACAACCACTCGTTCTGATCCAGTGTGGAGATGCGTTGATCCAAAAAGTATAAAATTGTCCGATGATCAATAAGTATTTTGAAGGGTCGACCCAATAGATATGGCCTCCGTTTTTGGACTGCAAAGACAACAGCCAACATCTCCTGATCATAAACTGAGAAAGATAAGTTTTTCCCCGATAGAGCTTTGCTAAGAAATGCAATTGGGTGACCTTCTTGTGATAATACAACTCCTATGCCTTCAGCAGATGCGTCACACTCCACGGTGAAAGGCCTGGAAAAATCTGGTAATGCAAGGACTGGAGTACAAGTCATAGCTCTCTTCAATTTTTCAAAACAAGCGATAGATGTTTCAGTCCATATAAAGTAATCCTTCTTTAACATATCTCACAATGGCTTAGATATTATGCCAAAATCTTTCACAAATTTGCGATAGTAACCAGCCAGGCCCAAGAAACCACGCAGGCCCTTTAATGTACTAGGCTTCTGCCAATTTTTGATGCAACGTTCCCTGGAATTGTCCACAACCACACCTTGGGCTGAAATGATATGACCCAAGTATTTTACATATTCGCCCCCAAATATGCACCTGTTTATATTGACTGACAAGTGATGTTCCCTCAATAATTCAAACACAATGGTCAAGTGTTTCACATAATCATCAACAGAAGGACTGTATATTAAAATATCATCAAAAAATACAAGGACGAACTTGCGAAGATATGGCCGAAACACATCATTCATAACCGACTGAAATGTTGATGGGCATTGGTGAGTCCAAAAGGCATGACCAGGAACTCAAAGTGGCCATCATGTGTGCGACGTGTTGTTTTAGGTATATCTTCCTCGTGCATACGAATCTGATGATATAACGAGCGCATATCAAGCTCTGTAAAAATGGTGGCACCATGAAGTTCATCCAGTAACTCATTAATAACAGGAATTGGGAACCTATCCTTGACTGTGGCAGCATTTAATGCACGATAATAAATGCACATATGCCAACTCCCGTCTTTTTTCTTCACTAGTAACACGGGAGATGAATACGGACTTACGCTAGGACGTATAATACCGTTGTGCAACATCTCTTGAACACTTTTCTCAATCTCAGATTTCTGAAAAATAAGGGTAGCGATAAGGTTGCACATTAATAGGATAAGTACCATGAATTAGGGGTATTTTGTGATCATGTAAGCGACGAGGAGGAAGACCAATGGCCGTCTCAAAGATATCTTTATATGCTGCCAACAACTCATGAATTTGTGGATCACTACTGGCCTGAGTTGTCGTTGTCGTAGTGAACGGTGCGAGTTTGGCCAAATCCTAAATTTCTCACAAGCCAATAACCTTTACATCACATGGCATTCAACAAGTACAGTATGAGTAGTAGTATTACCTTGTAAGGTATAAGTTTGCTGATCAATGGTAAATGTCATGGTGAGTTCCTTAAAATCCCATAAGATAGGGCCAAGTGATCGTAGGCAGGTAGTACCCAACACAATATCAGTCCCTGCAACAGCTAATAAGTAAAAGTCTGCCTTGAATTGATAGTTCTGAAGTTTAACATAAATATTAGCAATGCATCTCCTGGAGTAAGTTATAGACCCGTCCCCAGTAAAATTCGAAATGTACTGGTTGAGTCTATCTCAAATCCTGATTGTTTAGCAAGAAACGGATGCATAAAATTGTCAGTGACACCTGAATCAATGAATACATTTACCTTGTGCATATTTGCAAATCCTTGAAGACGCATTGTATTGGGTTTAAGTGAGCCTGTTAGTGCATGGATGGATATGGTAAGTTCAGCGACTTCCACTTTTGCAGGTTGATTGTTCTCCATTTCATCATTGTTGTCCTCTTCTTCCTCAATAACCCATTCTCCCTCGATCATCAATAGTTGAGGCTTTTTACATCGATGACCCGGGCGGAAGGGCTCATCACAACTAAAACACAAATTTTTTGTTCTTCGTTCTTGCACCTCTGATGGAGTGAGGCGACGAACTTGTGATGGCACAAAGCAGTTGATGGGTTGTTGACAGCCAATTGGGAGTTATAATTAGTCGTCCCTTTTGATGTAGCCACATTCGGGGACTTAACTACGGACGGACCATTTGGTGGAGAGCCTGCGAGCATTCAATTTCTCCTCTTGAATACGGGCCAACTCCAAAGCTGAAGAGAGTGTCTCTGGTTTGAAAGATCTCACTTCATGACGTAATTCATCCTGCAACCCACTTATAAAACACCCAGTGGGTTGTTCATCAGTCCAGTCATGTGCACGACAAGCCAACCGAACAATTTCTGTCTCATACGTCTCAACTGACGCAACTTTATGCAATTTTGAAAGGGCCCCGTTAAAATCTTCATGTCTGCGTGCACCAAATCGTCTCATAAAAGACTCAAAAAAATGAGACCATGAAGTAAAAGCATGTTTTGTTTCATACTAGTCCATCCATGGTGTAGCATCACCTTCAAGGTGGAAAGAAGCTATTTCCACTTTTTGGTCTCGCGATGATACCAAAAATACCTCTCCGCCCTAGACAATCAATCAAGTGGATTACCATTATTAAATATCGGAAAGTCTAATTTCAAAGGGTGAACCATCACAGCAGATGATTCAGATCGAACAAACTGAGAAGACCCAGATACGTCATGAATTGGTTCCTTTGAACCCACCCGAAGCTGTCGTATCTCCTCCAAAATTGTTTTCTGAAACTCATGCTGCTTTGTAACAATAGAATCAAGTGATTCTTGCAGTCCCTTAAGCTTGGTGCCTGTTTCGGTTCTATAAGCTTGCAAATCAAGCTTGATTCCTCCCATCTCTTGAGCAGCCGGATCGCGTTTTCCCATTCTAAAACTGGCTCTGATACTAGAATGATAGAACTAAGATTAAATTGACGAATTTACTGGTTTATCTCCACTCTAATACACTGCAAATTCAGAAAATACGTACCTACATACAAAGACAATGAGGCTTTTATAAGCCTTTACCACTACCTGAACATGGATAAAACTACCTAGAACATGGATGGAAGTTACAATAAGTTATTGAAACGGAAATACAACTGGTTATTGGAACACGGTCTCTCTTATCTGAATAATGAAGAGTCCTGATGGTTGGAGCAGTTAATATATCATTTTGGATCGGTTTGTTGTCGATCTTTGTACAGTAAACTTTGAATTCTACTTCTTGAATCAATTAGAGTTCATAGAACTAGGGTTCCAGTTCAAGTCCATTACTGTTAATTGGAATTTTTGATCGATATAATTTACTTCGCTACAATATGTGAATTGATTTTTCTAGAGTTCACTTCTTGAATCGCAGACGATGCATAAGTGGGATTAGGATTTTGGATTGGGTTATGACTGATAAAATTTTTGCTACAATATGTAAATTGATTTTTGAAATTTCAGGTTGATCTTTGCTACTTTTAATTGTTAATCTTGAGATGATTTTGATCCTTACAGAAAATCAAGTTAGATTGATAAAGATGAGTATGAGTCAGAAGACTTGAGAAAATGTGAAATATAGATAGAGAGAAAGGGAGTGCAAGAGAGACCGAGAGACAGAGAGAGAAAGAGAGGGAGAGAGAGAGAGAGTTATGAGATGTAGAGAGAGTGAGAAAACCATTTTACCATGTAAAATGTGGTAATATTTTGTAGGGTTATTTCCCTAATGGCCCCCTACTTTGTGACCGGCTTCCTGCCTGGCCCCCCACTTTATGAGAAATACCCATATGGCCCCCTTCCGTTATAACACCGTCACTCTCTCTCCTCCATCATGTTTTCTCTCTCTGCCAACTCACGCCACATCATCTGTTACGCCACCTCATCACCTTCTCCGGCAGAGGTCGCCGGTCGGCGACCTTCAAACTAAATTTTTTTTTTTTCTTTCTTCCTCTCTCTCTCTCTCTAAAATTTCTCCGGCGAAGGGAGACCTTCGCCGGAGTGGTCTATTCTTCAAGGAACAGACCAGGTCTGTTCAGTGAAGAACAGATCTCGGTCTGTTCTTCACTGAACAGACTCGGGTCTGTTCTTCAAGAACAGACTCGGTCTGTTCAGTGAAGAACAGACCGAGATCTGTTCAGTGAAGAACAGACCGAGATCTGTTCTTCAAGAACAGACCACTCCGGCGAAGGTCTCCCTTCGCCGGAGTAATTTTAGAGGAGTAATTTTTTAGTTTGAAGGTCGCCGGCCGGAAATTTGGCCGGCCGGCGACCTCTGCCGGAGAAGGTGATGAGGTGGTGTAACAGATGATGTGGCGTGAGTTGGCAGAGAGAAAAAACATGATGGAGGAGAGAGAGTGACGGTGTTATAACGGAAGGGGGCCATATGGGTATTTCTCATAAAGTGGGGGGCCAGGCAGGAAGCCGGTCGCAAAGTAGGGGGCCATTAGGGAAATAACCCTATTTTGTACCCCTTTTCCAACCTTTTTTCCTATAGGAGTTTTAATTGTATCAAACAGCTGAAAATAGACTTTTTTTTTTTTACGAAAATCTATTTACTAACCTTATTTTCCTATGTATCAAACAGACCCTAAAGAAAGAACTGAAGTTTCTTTTCTTAGGGAAACAAGTTTTCTCTTGATTGGTAAGTTTCCTTATACGCCAACAACACCCTTCTTCCCACGAAACCCTAATTTCTTAATTGGCAAGTTCACAGATATCTACCAAGTATTTATACAGAAATATTTATCCATTTGCTGACTCCTAGGATCGCCCTTGACCATTGTTCATGGTCAAAAGACATCCTGTATAATGTTTACCGTGTAAGACTCAATGATCAGCACACATCTCAATATGATTATTGAATAAACAACCGTGGATATAGCACTCAATACAGAAGTATTGTTCTAACACTATTTAAAAGATTCCGAATATAAAACTGAAGGGGGAGTTTTTTTGGAGGAGAGAGAAGCTCCAGGGTGACATCTGCACCCTTGAGTTCTTCCCCTTTCCTTTTTTTACTCTAACCCTAAAATTCCTCTACTATCACAGATCCAACATCAAATCTCCCTTCAACTTCACCGTCATTTAACTACTCAAATCCAATAAACCAATTCT
>BEHA01001937.1:213953-227163 GCA_002897215.1 Eschscholzia californica subsp. californica | reverse complement strand
GTTTTTTTTTTTTTTTTTTTTTTATCTTTACTTGGTTTTATTTTCAATGTATGTATCAACAATTTATTCTCTCTTTTTTTTTTTAATATAATTTTATGGTTATCATTATCATTTGTTTTATAATTTTTTTTTTCTTTTTGAATTGTGATTAATAATTTTACTGTTTTTAATTTTGTCTCTGTTTTATTGCCTGGGCTACTATTGTTTTAGTCTTTGATAATGGTAACAGTGGTCTCCACTTCTCTTTCTCTCTCTTCTATTACTGACATGTTAATTTTTAGAGAGAGAAAGAAAACAGAGAGAGAGAGAGAGAGAGGAGGCAGTTACTGTATAGAGAGTGAATTATGGAGAGGGTAAGTGGGGACAAAGGGGAAAGGGGATGGTGGATAGGTCTTCTTCCACACCACTGTTAAAAATGAAGAATGGTGGGGTTCTGTTATTTTTGCCAGTTTCCTTTCAAATACAAAAACAAAAAAAAAACCATTCAATGCTAGAAAAAAATGGTCTATGTGTAGCTGGAATTTGATGTGGAGGCCAAATATCAACAAATATATTTTTTAACAATATTATTGGATTGAAATGATTCTTTGAGAAATAGTTTTATTTTTCTGTTGTTTAGTTCCCAATAAAAATATTGTTGAAACAAATTTTTTAAAAATATCTTATTTTTTTTGTTAAATATAGTGAATAGACGAGCCTGAAATAATAGACGTATTTTTTAAAAAGACCAATAATGGAGAACGAGTAAAAAAGACAGAATAAACACTACGTTTATTTTTAAAATATGATATAATTATGGACGTATTTGATTAGAAAGTACTGTTTCTCGAGTGAGAGGTGGGTCACAAGTTTCTCTAGAAATAGAGAAAATTAGAAAATCTGAAAAATTGTTATTCCTCTAAAATCTGTAAAAAATTGAATTATCAGAATTTGATTCTATTTTTCGGTGACGTTGGTTGAGTACTAACGGTACATCACACTCCTCTTACACCACCACAAACTTCATCGACTCTCTAGATATTTTTCTCTCTCTCTAGAAGGCTATCTCTCTCATTCATAACATTGGAATGGATGTAGGATAAATTGTCTCAATCATCACTTTCTTTGTAAATTTTGATGTCTAGCATTTTATTTTTCTATATATAGGGATAACGTTAAAGTTTTATTTATTGAATTCAATTTAATAAATTATTAGTAACCCTCAAGTGATTCTTTTATCTAATTAAGTAAAGTTTAATTGAATAATTAATTAACTAACTAGTTTTGTTTTATATTATTTAAGCACCGTTACATATATTAGACAAGAATCTTTCTCGGTTTGTTGATATTTTTTCCATTTGTATTTTCAAAATGATGCAGACTTACTATGAACAAAAGCGTTAGATTAACTCGAATTCAGAACTTATATTTTATTTAATCAATCATGATTATGTTAATTAAAAGTCGTACATATCGAATTTCAAGGATTTCAGTGAACTTAAATAAAACATTAAGTTTTTTTGGGATCATTACTTAATGTTGTCTGTCAGTGTCCTTTTGCTCGTTTCACGCTCCAATATTTATCGATCTCTTTTAGTCTTAGATATCGTGGAAATATCTAAACGAAATCTAAATTCCATGTAAATCTGGAATCGTATTTGTGACAGAAAAGTCTGTTTTTTTTTTTACAACATACGTCTTTATAAACTATAATGATTTATGAGATTGAGTTATTGTATGGATACAAGAAATCAACTATAACTATACGTCGTGTTCTATTTGTAGTAGAAAAACAAATAAAATTAGCTGAAAATGGTATGAATATTAATAAAATCTTATTTCATGATTATTTTCAGGACTATAATTCTTGCCATAGTTGGAACGCCAAGGTGGCGTGATAGAACAAATACTCTTATGACGATATTTTGTCCACTTCTTTAACCAACAAACGGACAAGATTCGGAGAGATAAATAAACTCCACGTTCTATTTAGTAGGAAATATAAGATATTTCTTAAAAGTAACGGGAGTGCTACATGTACGAAGTCTTTGACAAAATTCTTGAATTGATGACTCATTTTCACTAAAAGACAAAAATTAATCAAACGAAAAGATCTAAAACTATTCTAACCAGCACGAAAATGTCTTCCTACTTTTACTTCCTTTATAACTTTTAACACAAATGACTAATAGTATGAATTGCATTTATAGTGTGTATTGAACCTGTGAGTGATTGAACATGTGATTTTGGAATTTGGAGGAAGAGAAACTACCCAAATAATGTTTCAACAAAAAAAAAATCCAAATAATAGTTGTTTTTTTTTTTTTTTTTTTTTGTTGAACTAGTATTCATATATTAAATAAAAACGTTATTACAATATTTATTAACTAACATACATGGAATAATAGTTGTTTTCATTTCTGAAATTTATACACGTAAAAGAGGAAATATGATGTGGCAATAAATCCAGTTGTTTTAGGAAAGACTCTTTTCCATTTCCACACCCACTTCCCATGTGCTTGTGTTTCAGTTTTATTATAGCCCCCCTTTCACATGACCCCCCAAATTCCCAAACCCTCCCTTCTTTTACTCTCTCTCTTGTCTTTTTCTCATTTTAGTAAATAGAGTAACTAGGTAAAAAGAATAAAAACCAAATTTAGTTATTTAAATGCAATAATTTCGAATAGAGGAAAAAAAATTATGTATACACTTTGTTTACACTTATTTAATTAGGAAGGAAATAGATTTCTCTAGCTAGGTATCATATTATGGTGAAAAGATACTCTTCCTATTGTGTCCACTGTCCACTAGAAAAGTAAATGTTCCCCCAAAACCTTGATGACACTATTAACTAAGAGAGATTATGATTTATTTTATACTATCACAACATCTATATTATTGTCAAAGATAAATTTAATCTAAACTTATTTGAAAAAATACATATAAATGGAATCTAGGGAAAACGAGCAAGATTTATAAATAATTGAGAATAGAACGTCTGGCACACTAACACAAAATCATCTAATTGTTCTTTCTAAATATATCAACAAAACTTCAAATGGCTAAGATAACATTACGCTAACTATTAAATATATCAGAAAAACTTCAGATCTTATACGGTGTCGTGATATGTTTTGTATAGATTCATTATTATCGACAATAAATGCAGGTGTGACCCGTGATCAAAGCCACCAAAGCGGTTTATTTGGCCCCAAATAATCAAGGACCTCATGTTTCTTATTTCGTATGTAACTTTCGAAAAACTAATTATACTTTAAACTAATTTCAAGTATAATTTAAGGCGTAGCTTAGTGGTAAAGAGTTTAGATCTTGGATAAAAGGTCAAGGGTTCGATTCCTACCCTTTGCATTGTTTAAATTTTTTCTAATATCCATTGTACGAGTCCGGGGTCCCAATTTTTTATTTCGCTTGGGGCCTCCTATACACTTGGGCAGACCCTGAATGTATGAGTGGCATCACTAATACAAATTTCACTCTTGCAATTTTGACAGTTTTTCATACATTTGTTTAACATTTTTCTAAATTATTTGACGAATCTTATAACATGGTAAGTAAGAATATTTGACAAGTAATTAGAATGGTCCTTGAGTGCACGTAAGTTTAGAATTAGCATATCAATTAGGTTAAATAAGTTTTGTTTTCTTGTGAAGAAAATTGACATACAAGGAAAGAGTGAAAAATGACTATAACAAATTGTGATTATATGCCCACAAAATTTGATTTTTAATCTAAAAGCTAGACATGACGAGATGCATTTACCAACTTTACTAGTTCGTTATTCATAATTACGTGTAATAAGGGTAGAGTTTTGTCTATATAATAGTAACCATATTATTGATCCTTATAAGTGTGAATGAAACAAGAGCAACCATAATACCATTGAAAGGTAAAAAAAAAATGTAAAATGAAAACTAGTTATTATGACTTTGAAAACCCACAAAGAACATGTAAAAAAAAAAAAAGAATAATTGAAGCATCAAGAACATGATTTGAAACTTGAGAAGGTAGCTCAACTAATTCCATTACAGGTTTATTTTCCATAATTCACTAATTTGATTTCTTATGGACTCGGTAAACTAAAATGTTCCAAGAAACGTATTATGGGAGTATCAATAATATGCTGACGAACTCTAACAACCTTCCACACTAACTCAAATTTTTCGGAGTTGCTATAGTTTACACATAATATTTTTGTTTCATATGTTTTTATGTGACACATTAGTAGCTTAAAATGAGATCTTTATATTAGAACCCATACACACACTTCTTAACTAGCTTCCTTAGTCTCTTGAGCCTTTCTGATGGTTTCTACTAGACATTTAGATAGAAAGTTTTTTTTTAGAAGCTTGATTTTATTCTTCTATACAACTCATAGATAGTACAAATCCTTTTGCCTTTACTTACCCCATTCAAAAAAAGAAACACTTTCCCTTTTCAAAAAGAGAAAAACTAAACACTACTTGATCTCTCTTCCTCACTCTTTATATGAATGAATGAGGAATGAGATGGGCCGGGATTTTAATTTGGTGGGTAATGTGGGTTTATTTATTGAAGTTGTGAATGAATGATAAGAGTTAAAGTTCATTAAATGATTCTCTTTTACATGTGGACGTGGTCCAAATCCCTCTAACCAAAGAAAACAAAAGTTCAATAACATGTTTACTACCATCTCTCCCAAGTATCATATCCCCCAACACTCAAAAATAGTACTATTACCATTCATTTTCGACATCTTTCTCTCTTCTATTTTTATCTAGGGTTCTTAAGATGGGTACATGTGATTATGCCGAACACATACCCTAGTATACCCTTCTTCTAAATAAGTAAGAAGAGTGGACCTTTCTATCAATATTCGAGTCGGACTCAAACACTCATAATATGCAATGGACAAGTTTAAATTTCATCTTTCTTGCACCTATTGATTAGTAAAAGATTACTCAAGTCCAAGTTAATGAAAATATGAAGAAGACAGTTATCCATTAACAAGAAACAATTACTGATCAATTCAATGAAAATATGAAGAAGACAGTTATCCATTAACTTCAATTTCATCATCATCAGATCTGGGTTGCAAGAACAAGGAATCGCTTTCATCAGTAACAAAGAAGAAGGAATTGACTCGTTGAGACTTGTTGAGTTAATTATGTCTTCCGATGATGACGGCGGTTTTTTCTATGGTGGTGGCGATTTTCCGGTGATAACAACGGTTTTCCGGCGACAATGACGGTTTTCCAGCGAAAGCGACAAGAATTTAAATTAGTTTTTTCTTTATGTTTGTGTTATTTAATATTTTGTTGACCTTTAGGGTCCTTTTATTCGTGATCTTTAGGATCCTTTCATCTCTTTTCTATCTTTTTCGTTAGAGTTTAGTCCAAGTTCTCTCACCTCATGGGGTACTTTACATTCGAAGTTCTTAGAATTTACTTATGTAACTCTCATGTCGCTGAACAGAGAGGAATTACCAATTATCCATGTAAATCAGTGATTTAATCACTTATGAATGAAAAGGGTTTCAATGATTTCAAAAAAAAAAAAAGTTAATGAAAATAAGAAAATTCAAAAGCAAATATTTACATTGAAGAAGAGTAAATAAATGTCACAAATAATGAATAAACTAGTATATTTAAATAATAAGCAACTACAGATCGGCCCTAAATCCTAATATAGTTTTATATCATCTTCACGATCTAATCAAATATATACTTTTGTGATATTGCCTAGGAATTTCACTCCTGAAATTTCATATGTTCACATCACTAAAGCAAATACATGTATTAAGTAAGTTTAATACAATTCGTACTAAATTGTGAAAAGTTTATTGTCGTAATATCTGTTATCTTTTTTCACAATAACTAGTTCACAAAAAAAAAACCTAGTTATTTTGGTCTCTTTTGTACTTTTGATAGTTTTATTCCATCAATTCCACTAAAATAAGTTTTTAATTTTTCTTTAATTAATTGTAGTGTATATGTAATTAAAGATATGCACATGGAAAGAGGTTAGGTCTATGATTAAGAACAGAGTATGTGTCACATTTGCCGGGTTAAAAGGTTAACCCTAAAAATTAATATAATGCATGTGCTGCGGCGTAGAGTTAACATCTCCTCTTTTTTTTTTTTTTACTTTCTAGTCCATTATTTAATTTTAATTATTTCTGGGCCAGAAAATTTAATAATGTCGTATATGAGACATCGCACCAGTTTTATTTCATAAAAATATATATAAAAAAGTAAACCATAAGATTTATTTATTTAAAAATGTATTTCCGAAAGAAATTTGGTAGCAACTTCAATAGAATTCATTTTCATTTTAACGCTCTATTTACGTTGGGTGCATCAATTACTTATGAAATATTTTACAAATAATAAGAAGTTGGATAATTGATTATTTGATTCGCATAGAAACGATAATTTTAGTTTCTGCTACAAAATTACTTTCATGAAACGTAAAAATATACACACTTCTAGAAAACATATTCCTTAACTCGAACATAGACTTATTAAAACTCCAAATTGAAGCCCAACTTTAAATCTTAAACTATTTAACTACTAATGAAAACTACTATCTTCAATCAAACAAAACAAGGTTTCTACTTTGATTGTTTTTATTTTTATATCTTTTTCAAAATTTTGATACCATCCACTCTGTTACTTTGCTTAGCTTAGAAAACTTCCTGCACATGGAGATAATGGTAGTTTGGGAATCTAATAATTTAAAAGTTGAATACCAAGTCATGCACAATCATGTAATATAAACAAGTGGAAAAGAACTTTGTTCTATATTAATTTCTTAAGATCTCAAATACCCTAAACTCCACTACTCAACAAAACCCTTACATCACATCAAATCATCAAACCTAAAATCATTAAACATTATGAACAAATTAGGAACATTTAATGATACTTAGGGTTAAGGTTCTTTTAGGAAAAAAGAAGAGAGAAAATGGATATAAAAAGGAAAAGCTTGGTAGTGGGGAAAGTAAGTTGAGATATCTTTTACCACCTTATCATTTGACAAACCTTTAATAGGTCTGTATTTTAAGCTTTTGTAAATGGGGTTGACAGCCTAATTGATTCCTTTTATTATGAGATTTGTTTTCATGAGCTCCATATGTTTCATAAACCAAGATATAGAGAGGAGTTCGAAATTTATAGAATTACTTCGGCCAAATAACTACTACAATGTGATGTTTTAGATGATACATAAAGAACTCATCGGGTGGGGAAAATCATAACCTGCGGGAAAAATTCATGTGACAATTCTGTGGAGCCAAAGACATGTTGTTCTTATGTTTGACTTGTGAATTTGAAGTAAAACAACGGAAGGAACGCCATAATATGGCGCTTTAGGACATCTAAACTCATCAAGTGAGAAACACACTATAATTATCCGACAAGTTGAGAGTTTGCACCGTTTTTTCCTTTTATTGATAAATTCTCTTTTGTTATAGGCGTATTGGTGGAAGTAGTTCTTACCATCACTCAAGTTGATAATAAAAATCTCAACAAAAAAAAAAAGTTGATAATAAAAAGAAACGTAGATAAAAAGATGTACTATTAAAAACAATTAAGATAAACGGCAACGATAACAAATTGAGTAGTTGATGCAATAGGTGACGGGGAAAAAGGCTGTCAATAGACAATAGGTAGATAAGAAAGAGAATAAAGTATTACAAAATTTGGTATGGGCAATTTAGTGAAGGGGAAAAAAAAGTATAATGCCCATAATATTGTGTCCATGAAACAAAACTTAGTAGCTTCTCTTATTAGTGAAGTCTATCTTAGTACTTTTTAACAAAAAAAAAAAAAAAGTCTATCTAGTACTTTTAAATCTCTAGTTGTGGAAGTGATGATTTTGCTTTTCCATAGCCAAGTTGAAGGACAAAAAGGAATGGGAATTAAGCTGAAGTGACTGGAAGATTAAAAGGAAGGTCAAAAACAAAAAGAAAGCAGTTGGGAGCCTGAGTTATTGCCAAACTCTATTGTGCTCAAGATTTATTTTTGTGGACAAGTTCTATCCAATATTAGATCATTGAAGTCAAGTTTTATCACATGCAGAAGAGCGGTGAAAACTACTCGATACGACCTAAGAGGCCTCAATACTAACTAAAACTTGTGTCGTCTCGAATAGTTTTCACCACAAACTTATTATGAGACCAAATATTCTACTGCATTGAGTTCTCTACTAGTTCTTTTTCCCATTTTTTTACTTCCTCTCCATGTTCCCCTACTCGATAGCTTCATCTCTAGTAACATAAAATTATGATAGGGAAGTAACTATTATAGATTTAAGATATAACACGAAATCCTTTCCTCAAATTCTTTTTTACAATACATTATATTATATATCAAGAAAACAATCCAACAATCAATCCAAGGATATCCCAATACAATTGGAGCAGACAGGAGGCAGCAGCAAACCGAAAAAAAAAGACCAGAAAAAGCTCATTAGACCGAGACTGCAATATCTCTCACATAAATTTACAAGAACCTCTGAAGCACCATGGAGGATATAGGATCAAAAGGTAATGAAATCCCGAAACAGGAGAAGCATATCTTTCAGTATATGAATGCTCTAAGTTTTCCATTAGCTAGCATACATTATATAAGGGTGACTAGAAATGGAAATAGAACACAAAATGGGGGACAGAGAAACAACAGAACCTCGACAAAAAAATTCAACCGAGGTTTAGAATCGAGATCTTATATGCGACAGCTAGGTGGACGACCAATCAGTCTGCATTGTTCAGGAAGCAACGAAGAGATTACTTGCCCATTTAGTGGAAAAAGTTCACCATCGATTCCACACCCACTTCGGGTACCTTTGCCTGGCTTGATTCTTACTGACTTCACCTGTTCAAACACAATCAAATTCTTAGGGAGTGCTTTCATTACTTAAGAATTTTACTCACAGTCTTACTGAAGGAATGTCATAGTCTGTACCTTCAATCTACATTATTGACATTTTCATGAAACAACTGATAAAGTATGTGCTTAGGAAGACGCTGGATCAGCTTTTAAGTCAAACTCTTGGTAAAAATTCTAGGGGAAAGAAAGCCAAACTCCTATCACTTGCAGTTTTACTCACATAACTCATAAAAGTCTGTTTTACAATCCTAGAGGTTAAAATTATTGCAGTGAGTAGTCAAAGAGACTAGAAATAGTGATTGGAATTTCCTAGATGAAATAAGGAGAGAGAAACAAAAGGCATATCAAGCCTTCATTGCATTTTATATAAAGCAGAATGACATAACTATACCTTGATATATTCCACATACGGCAGTGTAAGGTGTCGGCCTAACTGTAAACGTAAGAGAAATCTCAACAACCTCAGTCGTCCACTCCCACGCACTAATAGAAGATCCAAAGTGTTGTCATCTGGTTCAGCTTTTGGTGCAATAACTTGAGAACTTAAACTTTGGACGGTCTTGCATGAATGATTGCATACTAGAACACCGATAAAGTGGCCTTTTGAGCTCACCCAATTCTCTTCGTACCTGGGGACGTCTTCCTTTACTACCCCTAGCTCCGGATCATCTGGCGGGCCCGGCAGCTCAATAGGTTTTTCCACGTTCCAGTTTGGTTCAGTATCCCACTTTGGCTCAGCATCCCATATTGGACCTGGATCAGACATTGTTGAAGAAATATCTTCCTTGTCATTCGGTGCTGTATTTCCCCAAGAAGATCTAGTCGGATCATATGTGGTGGTTAAGCCGGACCATTTGTCTGCCCTGGATTTGGATCTGGTTCTTGGCCAGTTAGGAGTTGTCGATAATGGCATCTGAGGATGAACAACTTCTTCTCTTTCTGTCATTGCATTATTACTTCTCCCAGATGAAAGGCGTTTAGTCTTCGGATCAAGGCCACGTACATAGTCAGATGGCTCGGTGCTTGCATGTGTGCTAGTTGTATCCAAGTCTCCAGATATATGACTAGGGCTCATCATTGAATCGATACTCGATAAACTCGAAGCTCTAGGAAGACCATCTTTGCTTGATCTTCTCATAATATCGGTGTAGAGATCTGACATATCAAGTGGGTTATGATCTGGTGATACTTTTCCTTCTGTGTCCTCTTTGGATGCAGGAAGGTATTCCAGTTCAAAGCTGTACTTCGGCAAGCATAAAAACTTTAGAACACCAGCAACGAAATATCGTAGTGGACCAAAGCGCTTCTGATATTTCTCAGATAGTTCTAATACTGCAACAAAGTTAGAAAATGCATATCAATAGCAGTTAGAAGGATGAAACTGCGAGACATAAATGCATCTCAACATGGGAAGTCAGATCCAGAAGGCTGAAACTCACGATATTATCAAACAGTCTCCTTAAAGAATATAGCTAGGGGTAACATACGTTGGCTGACAAATTATGTCTGACAAGCAACGGGTCCACAGAAAGTAAACATTATATGCAAAGATTAGGATTTTATTAAACAAAAAGTACGTTTGACGGATTTGGATGTGCTTATTGGATAAGACCATCAAAACGCTACTAATATCTAGTTCTCTTAGAATCAATTTGGGAGAAGACTCCGGACCTATTATGCACAAGACCTGAAGTTTTGAGAAATGAAAGGTTTAATGTTGTGGGAAATGGCAACTGAATCTTGTTATGATACCACCACTTGCGTTCTCTGAAGTACTTCAAGATTATAACATCAAATCCAGTGGTACCAGTTACTATAAATCCTGAAATAACTAGAGTTCCAAAATAATTTACCCTAGTGGATCTGACTGGATCATAAAAGTCGATTAGTCAGATGAAAAAGACAGATATAGATAGTTAGATAGAGAACATCAACGAAATTCTTACAAACATGAGATGCAGTCGTGACACTGACAGAATTAGCTAAGAACGGATTTTAGGATAGTCAGAACATAAATTAGAGGAAATTTATGATAGCATTGCTAAAAGTTACACAGACAACCAATTGCATCAATATAGCAGGTTCCTGGCTAGGAGAACATACCATCACTGATAAAACCGAAGTACGAAACAGTCATCCCGAAGTGGATAACACCAGTTTGTATCCACTCAACAGCAAAAACATCTGTAGCTGTAAGACCACCCTGAGACCAACAAAAACACCAACCGTTAAAGCTACACAGAACTATACAATCAGAAACCTCCTACTATGACCAAAAAAAAAATTTAAGGGGCCTAAAAGGTTTAGAAAATGGACTATTTAATTGACATGTTCGGACAATCCTAAACTGTTTCTAGAAGAAACTATAACTCTCACTTGGATAGCTGGATAGGGAATTATACTATTCATCTTGTAAGTTGTATCAATCATCCCTTCTATACAAAATAAGACTATTTAAGAGAGAGCAGCAGATTTCCAATTAGCTTCTGGAGGATACACAATTAGACATGTCTGCTTCAATGTAAACAACAAGCACACTCGCCATATGTGGAATATTTAATGAATACAGGTCCTAAAATCCTAACAGTCCTAAACTCCCAACCCAGTAAACATACAGGCTTTTAACTTCAATGGGGCATAAGCTACGGCTTCATTGAAGTCGTTGTGACAGAGAAAGTTGTGAAAGAGAGGCTGTACATTTTCAAAATCTTGGAGTGGACTTGGTTGCATGGGGGAAAAAATACTGTTCGTCTTAACCCAGTTTTGATCAAATCAAGTATCTTAAATGATTTACAGGTACAAGCCATATTCATACAGTAATTACATGAATTAAATCGTAATTTCGTAATGGAGACATTCTAGACTGCAGTCTGAAGACACCATTAACTTTGTGTGTGGGCGTGGGTGTGTTTCGGTTCAATAGACTAAAGCCTCCATTGCCTAATAACTAGATCAATTCAGTTTTCTAAAAAACAAAAAAGTCAAGAAGAGGTTTGAGGGAGAGATGAAATAATTAGCTAGTCAGTCAATGAAGAGCAATGACAATTACATACTTCCCACGCATATACTACTTTTGCAATAGAATAGTGAGAGCTAAATGAAAAGGTTTACAAGAATTGATGATAAAAGGTACCTTCACAATAGCTATTGCAGCTGAAATGGGATCTCTAACTCCCAGAACTGTCCAAACTAGTGAATTATCAGAACCAGCAGGAATAATGCCGATTGGAATTGAAATTCCTTCCTTCTGGTCATTTCTATTGAGTAGACCATTCAAAACCTACACAGTCGAAAAACACAAATGGAGTTTAGAACTTTAGATAAATGAGATACACAAGATACAAGACACAGGAACTGAAACGTTTAAACTCATTGACGGGAAAAGTAAGCTCCACATTCGTATCCAACAGATATCTGAACCAAGCATGAAAACCACTACAAAGACTAGGAACCTAAAAACAGTAACAGATTATCAGTATCATGAGATGACTCTGCAACATGCCGGCACTACATTTTTACACATAAATAAAATATCCTTAGCCCACCATTGCATAAAAAGAATAAAAACTTCAAGTTTGACTATCCTCCCCAACCCACAACCATTGTATTCCAATCAATTAAGACGATGAAATAATATCCAAATCGTGAATCAAGATGATTTACTCTATCCATTACATGTTCACAACTACAACATATGTCATTGAAATTAATTATTCAAATCATCATGTTGCAGTTTTCTTTTTCCATCATAATTCAACTCTCAAAAACAATAGAATTTCAAACTAGAATTGTTGAACCAATCAAAGTTAGCAGTATAATTAAACGTATAAAGATATTAAAACAAAAAAATTTCCCCAAAGAGGACTGTGGAATGACATACCCCATAAGGTTCATGGATTCACCCATTGTTAACAAAATAATAGATACCTTGTGCTTCTCTACTGATGTACACAATTTACAACACAGTAGTGCAGAATATAATGTGCAAATAAGGAACCATAATTTGGATAGTTGAAAACATACATATATACATGAGAAACTGTTAATTTATATGCTACACCAAAATAATAAACTACGAACATGACGTTAGAAAAAATGGGCACCGACCTCATTAACAATCCCATCGCCTCCAACACATATAATTCCTGGAAGAAATAGAAGGAAAGAAATTAATTTAAGCCAGATAGCGTAAAATAAACAAAATACTTGAAAACACAATGATATAGCACTACCATCAGGACATGTACTGAAGTCAACACTTGAAGCAAGCTTTCTAGCATGGCCGGCAGAGGTTGTTTTTACTACTTCCATCTTGAACCCCGCAAGCTGTCCAGCATTGAAAA
>BEHA01001937.1:194261-206815 GCA_002897215.1 Eschscholzia californica subsp. californica | reverse complement strand
CACAAGTAGTACGACACTCTAATTTCATCAGGCAAACGAATATATCATCTTTTGTCGTTGAACATCATGGTAGTCGGGCCAGACTAGTCCAACAAGCAAAACTTTCTGACTGAGTTTGACCCATATAATTTAGGGTTAGTTCCGTTTTGGCCTCCAATTTGTGACCAATTCGCCGTTTTGGTCCCATACGTGTCCGACAATTCTTTTTGACTCCTAATTGTGTCCGGTAGTTCGTTTTGGCCCCCAATTTTTGTCACATGTACCAATTCTTCCCTTGTAGCATTTTTCTAAATATTTGTTTGCTTGTAAATATAAATGTAATGATTCTTGAGATATCAATATATATATATATATATATATATAAAGTGTCCACAACGTCCTACGAAAGCTTAAGTCTTTTTCTTGCTAACACTTTCAAGATAATATGATGCAGCCAACTATGTCTTAGTGGTGCATGTATATCAGAGCGGCATATATCGGGACGTTTATGTGTCGCAAGACTCATTTCTACGTCATTTAGGATTAACAAAGTTGGAATTGGGTAATTATATTTAAAAAGATCAGATGAAGATTGAACGGACGTGAATATCCAAAAAATCTATGATCGAACTCAGAAAATAATAAAATATCATTCCTCTTGATATTGTACCACAAAGTCAAATTACTACTTACTTTTTTTTTTATTGAAAAAATTACTAAACCTACTTTTGTATGTTCTTTTACATATGTAAGGGACAAGGGATTAGTGTACGATGGTGCATGGGACCGGGTCCATCCGGTTCACGGACACCAACTCGACAGTTCCTACCTCCATGATTAAAGTAGGAAATAATTTATTCTATTGTTAAAAAGAAAGAAATAAAAGTATATCCACCAACTTAAGTTTAATATACAACAATATTTCTTTTATCCCATAACATTTATTAGTGTTTCTTTTTTGTTGCGAAATATTTAACAGAGCTTGAAAAAGAAAGATCCTTTCCCACCATTTTGTTGCTACTATATTACAAGAGAAGAAAAAGAGAAAAATTGTAAGAGAACATTATTGCGTAAACACAGGTTGTCCAAGTGGTCGATAGTGTTGACATAAACTCTAAAAATTTCAAATTCCATTCCTATAAGAAGTGAAATCTATAATTATTGATTTAAGTTATTTAAAATATAAATAATGTAATAAGTTTGTCGGGCTTTAGGTTTGTTTCATGTCGTTGGATTAACTTAAGTACTTATCGTGCTTATCACATCTCCATCATGTATCAATACCCTGTAATGACAAATGTAGATCGTATTCGATTTTTCAAAAATTGAAAGAGAACATGACTTCTTAATCCCACGGAGAATGATTTCTCCTTCTTCCTTAAGTTTCCAAAATTCTTAAGAAAACATCACAATTAGAAAATGAGGTTGGGTTGTGGCAGTGCAAATGCCAAATGGCACCACTAACTAAAAAAATATTTGTGCAGTTTGTTTGTGCTTTGTTAGTGAAGCAAAATAAAGAAAAAGAATTGGAATGATAATCTAGAAATTAGTAGTGTTTGTGCTTTTCATATTTTAATTTTGTGCCTTTGTTAACACACAATAGAATGGTTGGTAAGTTATTTGTGCTTTAAAGGTATACGCAGATGTTGATTAAGTGCTTCATATTACTTATTACAATATGTTTATAATTATTTTAGAAGTTTTTTTTATTGGATTACTGTTCAAATGATAAGTTGGAACATTTTTATAATTGTTAATTTGTCATATTCACCAAAGTTTCTTGTCATTATACTTTTTACAAGTACTCTTACTATTTTTGTTTTATTATTATATCATTATAACCGTAACACGAACAAATCATTCAGCTATATTTTGAACAGTATATTTAGAGATTGATACGTTTTCTTTCATATACTTGTAACGGATTAACTCGAATCTATCTCCCAAAAATCATGAAATTTTGTTTTCGTATTTGTTCAGAATTTCGAAATAGCTTCGAGACTAAAATTTCATTAGTCAACTTTAACAACTAATTTAACTTTTTTTTACTAACGTTCATTTCAAAACTGGGACATTTCCTCCAAATTATTCAAGGATTTTGAAAGGGTTATCATCTAGTTCGAAGTTGCATACCTACTGTCGCTATAACCTGGTGAATCAGGAAAATAAAGAGAAGAACTGATCTAGTTTGGGGGTGTTTGAGGATCCTCATCTAGTTCGCAGTTGCAAAGATTGGCTTGAGCCAGTGAAACAGCTAATGGATGGAATTTATCTGTTTAAATTTTAGTAAAAACAGTCGTTTAAGTACTTTACATAAACCGATCATAAAGTAGAAGCCATTTCGGAAATGACCCATTTGGTTTTAGGTTTCAATCCGTGTTCCTTTAAGGTTTTTTTGAATTGTTCAGCGTGTGCCTCGAACCCTTGACCTCTAAGGTGGAAGATTATACCTCTTACCACTCTAACGAAGGGTTGTTGACTGTTCCTTTAAAGTTGTTCGCTTCTCTAATCATTTTTTTTTGGTTGAAAGACTCTTCTCTAATCTTACCTAAGTACCTTTTAATTTTTGATGTTGGGCACCCAGGATATAAAGCCCTTAACCACTCTTAAATAAGTAAATTTTCAATGATTATATGACAATATTTTGAGTTTTCCTACAAACCAAACTTGTCATTCCGACCTCCCTCACCTAACTTTGATCTAATACTAATATACTAAACCATACAAATTAAGAGAACAGCCAACAGAAACAACACCAACAACCAATTCTAAATTTGGGTGTTTGACTATTTTGGCCAATAATTTTCTGCAGGCAGGCACACATTACCAACTGCCCTTAACTAAAATAAGTGCTGCCCAATATAATTGGTGGATTCCCTTAATGTTTGACAAAGAACCCACCCTTGTTAATACTTCTTCCTCCATTATTATGAAATTATTTTGTATGGTGGGACTTGGTATATGACGTCTCAGTCCAATGGTAGCTATCCATCATCTTCACATGATATATGATATTAAATACGACAACATTCTGATCATTCCATGAAAATCTACCAAACAGTTTATTTTTCTCATGCTATTTATCAACTCGAGCTTAGTTCTATCAACAAAAAAAAACTCGAGCTTAGTTTGAGTGGCAGCACGTACGTCATTGAGATGTTTTGCCCGTATTAAGCTATGGATGGCTTCTGAACACAGCTCCACAATGAGACATTTTTCAGCTCATTATTGGATTTTGATAAAACAGAGTAGTTGCTTCGTAAAACATGAAGTTTTAATAAAAGCATGCTACTTTGATTAAGATTATGACAAAACCTAGTAACAAAACAAAAATCAGCATCTGGATCATCTCCGGCTGAGTCCACAAACTACATAATGAAATAACTCAAAAGAAACAAATACATAGTTCATGAAGATTCCGAACATTGAAAGTCATATCTTATATACACCTAAAATGGAAGCTCTAGCCAAAACTATATTCAAAGAGAACAACCATTAACAGGGAATTCTACATAAAAGGAACGGAAAAGTGGCAGCGAAACCTGAATTGTAACAGACCAACAACTATTTGTTTCTCAAGTTTTTCACTTTCCATGTTGACACAGATAATGGAGGAGATATCAAGTTGAAAAAACAAACCTGGAAAGAAACTCAGAAGCTATGAAGTCAAGCAACAGAGGATCAACATTTTTTTGTTAGCTTTCTGAATTATGACTATCAACTTGATCTGGAATCCTGAGTAGCCGACGAGCCCGCTAGTTCTGGTTTGCTCTTGCTTTTCTTTATTTTTGCCTTAACCCTAGATTTTGACATTAAGGTTTGTACTGTGTTTGCGAAATTCCCAACAGCCATTAACACCAAAAGCATCCCAGACACCATTACCTGTCATGACTCGAACAGAACACCGATCACTTTTCCAGTATGAACAGAAAGATGCAGTTTAAGATTCTTCTAGAATATGCGGAACTCCTTCTTACCTGCCACTCAGAGGTAAGACCAACCAGTGCAATTTTAAGTAATAGCAATCCAACATATGCTTCAAAACCCTGAAAGTAAAGGAACAAAAACGTCAAACAAATGTAAGTGTTATTTGGTTCGCTATTAATCACTAACTGGTCTCACCATGTTATATTGATAGGTCCCAATCAAAGCAGTGAAACAAGTTCGCAAATAAAATTCTATTTAGGGCTAGAATAAATCACAACTTGATTCATTTTCGCTTTTCCTTTTTTACATTACAGAAATTTTAGTTTAAATAGAAGGAAGAAAAACAAAACAACTACCATAAGACCACATACACAAAATGAGTCACCCACTATTACTAATTAACCACCCACTCTAAATTTACTACCCTAAAATGTGTGTCAAAGATCTCGAAATTTCCGATGTAACGCGGACACTTACAAGAGTTCGTTGAAAATGAATGTACAAGAGGTGTAAAGATACTTTTGTTGCTCAAACATGAGGTGGCATCCATATAGGTGTAGGTGGCAACATATGGGAGCAATAAGTTTGAGGTGGCTTCCTCTCATGTGAGTATTCATTTGAATAAGACACCTCATTATGTTGAGATGTCCATTTCATTTGAGGTGTCCTCAAATGAGACTCCCATATGACAAATGCCAACCCCATAAAGAGACATCTTGAATGTACAATGACACCCGTGAGGGGTCAACATAATCTCCATTCTCTACACCATAAAAGGGGAGAAGTGATGATGTTCAAACCATCCCATCTTCTTCTATCGTCATAAACCAACAACAAGAGAAAGAAAGAGAGAGTGTTAGAGAGAAAGTAGAGAAAGAGTGTTAGAGAGAAAGTATAGTTTCTTCTAACTTGTATTTTCTTTTGAAGTAAGAAAGGGTTCATAGAAATACTCTTAGTATAAGAGAGGTTGTTCATAATTTTTCACTCCTTATTTAGAGAGAAGAAGTTGTGATTCATTTCTCAAGTGAATCCATCTACAAATTGCTCAATCTTTGTGTGATTTCGATTCGGCTTTAGTTGCAATTAGGTGTCTAAGACTCACGACCTCTTGTAACAGTTTTTTTTCTTTTTTTTTTTTTTGGTCAGCGCATGAGGTGGTAACATTAGGGGACAAGGTATATATGAGGTGTGGTGGCATCCATATAGGTGTAGGAGGCAACATATGGGTGTGGTGGCAATGTGGCATCCATATAGGTGTAGGAGGCAACATATGGGTGTGCTGGCATCCATCAAGCGTCTAAGGTCAGACAATTGAAGAGAATATACTGGTATGGAGTTTGATAGTTTTTGTCAAAAAGAAGGCATCAAAAGACAATCCACAATGGCGAACTCTGTACAACAAAATGGAGTAGCAAGCAGATGAAGAGAACCTTGTTGGAAAGAACAAGAGCAATGTTGAGAGCTGCAGGAATGGCCAAGTCATTTTGGGTGGAAGCAGTTAAGACCGCATGATATGTGATCAATCGGTCCCCATCAACAGCAACTGATCTAAGGACGCCAATGAAAATGTGGACAGGTAAACCAGCTGATTATTCTCGCTTACATGTGTTTGGAACAAGGAATGAAAAATCGAAACGACTGAAATATTTCGGTTTTTCAAACCAGTGCAACGAAACATCACTTACAGAAGTTTCGTGCATGATTTCGGCGAAAATCAAGCGAAATTTCGAGCTATTTTATCCAGATCTGGAAGAAAACGATGGATCTACAGAAACCCTAACTTAACAAGCCAAAATCAGATCATATTTACCTTCATCTCTATCTTCTTCATTTTTTTTTGTATATATATCCATTATTTCCTTAAAATCAAGAAACCCTAGAGAGAGAAAGAGAAGAAGGACTTGTCAGCTGGGATTTGTGGGCTATGTTATTATTAGGGTTTCTTGAGGTTATTGGTTATCACCCCTATGAATTTGCTTTTGTTAAAGTTAACCCCCTCCAATGACAATAAAATTGCAAATCAGCCCTATTATTTACCCCCACAGCAACATTATTATCTTTTGGGTGTTATTTGTAACAAATAATTAAATTTAGGCCCCCCCAAAAAATTGTGTTATTGCAGATTAGCCCTCAAATTAACAAATTTTGTCACAAAGTCTATCATTTTTTTTTTCATTTTTGCCCCTTGCATCATCTCCTTGTAACAAATGTTTTTTGTAAGTCTTATTTTCAATAAATAATTCAATTGCAACATATTTCTATCGTTTCCGTAAATTGTAAAACTTCCACACTGACCGAAACATTTCCACGAAACGTTTCTACTTTTGGACCGACCGAAACTTCCAGACGAAGTTTCATTCCTTGGTTTGGAAGTCCGGTTTACGTGATGTACAACACCTAAGAAACATCAAATCTAGATTTGAAATCCAGAAGATGTATTTTCTCAGGGTATGATAATGGTGTGAAGGTCGTGAGTCTTAGACACCTATATGCAACTAAAGTCAAGTCGAAAATCACACAAAGATGAGCAATTTGTAGATGGATTCACTTAAGAAATGAATTACAACTTCTTTTCTCTAAACAAGGAGAGAACAATTATGAACAACTTCTCTTTTATACTAGGAGAAATACTATGAACTCTTTCTTACTTCAAAAGAAAGTAAGAGTTAGAAGAAACTGTACTTTCTCTCTAACACTCTCTCTTTCTCTCTTGTTGTTGGTTTATGAAGACGGAAGAAGATGGAATGGGATGGGATGGTTTGAACATCATCTTTTAAAGTGTAAAGAATGGAGATTATTTTGACACCTCACCATTGAGGTGTCATTGTACATTTAGGATGTCTCTTATGGGGTTGACATTTGTCATATGGGAGTCTCATTTGAGGACACCTCAAATGAAATGGACACCTCAACATAATGAGGTGTCTTATTCAAATGAGTACTCACATGTGACACCTCAAACTCATTGCTCTTATATGTTGCCACCTACACCTATATGGATGCCACCGTACTCATCATGCCATCTTATCCCCTAATGTTACCACCTCATGTTTGAGCAACAAAAGTATCTTTACACCTCTTGTACAGATTTCAGATATCCGAAACTGGTATGATGTGTCTGTATGGGTAAAACCGAAACGGGAATAAGGTGGTATAATATGGAGTTCCTTTTCTTAGGTATTTGGTCCTTCACTTGGTACTTACATAACTTCTTTAATTTTGGAATAACCATTGTACATTATGCAAACGATCGACCTAACTTGATATTTCATCGTCCTAACACAATACGTTCAAGCATACAAGATGAAATACAAGAGCTAGTATTAAGCTAGTTAGTATGAGTATCAGGACTAAGCGAGTGACATGAGTACATAAATTATCTTACATGGCAAAACCTAAACAGGGGTATTGACATTACATCGGTAATCTCACAATCTCAATGTTCAATTGGTCTTATTTTATTTCCACATAAGCATATCTTATGCAACATTTTGAGTTTATCTATAGACGCTAATATTAGGTAAATAACGACCTTTAGGCTTATTGCAAGAGACAGGCGGACAAAGAAAATATTTTGTCTGCACGAGTAATAACTAATTATATGTGGACTTATAAACTATTCAGTATCGAGAATACTTGAATTACCTGTAGAACAAATAGTATGGGACATAGCAACCATAGTTGACCTTCTACACCAGCAGTTTCTCCCCATACCACATCCATTCTTTTTGCCTGCAAAAAGCGAGGAAGTAAATAAAGACTATATATAAATAGACTATATATAAATAGATGAATTAGGAGTCGTAAGGTATTATAGACAAATATGTCTATTTCAACAATTCACCGAGAGACCACTATTATTGAAATTACATTACAAAGTATAAAATCACGATTGGTCAATAACTCATGTGGAGAAATGACCGAATGAACAAGGTACTTGAATATATCAAATAATAATCATAAGTGTCACCTTTCCCAATGCAATACGGGTATACAGTCTTTGCCGTTGATATCGATTTTGTAGAAGCATCGCAACTCCTTGCATAATAGCCCATTGGAGGAACAAATGAACACCTCTCTGCTTACTATGTAAAAGGATCAGGAGTGACAATCGAGAAAAAACACAAAACTGACCAGTTCATTATGGTTAAACAGTGACCTGCTTGTGCGCACAATCAGGTTGGCCTTTAATCTCCCATGTGAGACTGACAAGTGCCATCAGCATAGCACAGTAGTGATGGAATATCCACCTGAAACGCATATTTAAGAAACTAAGAAGTCCTTAAAACTTTCAAAATGAGTCAAATTTAATTCAAACGAGTACAGGCGCATGATATAATACTAAAGGTGGTGTATATCGTGCTAGTATAAAAAAATGTGAAATATCTGCAAGCATAGTAGAGTGCTAGACGATCTTGAAATCAAAATTTGATCTTCGGGGGTATCCTCCATAGCTACTTACGTTGAAAATGTTTAGAATAGTCGTTTTAAGGGCTGAATTGAGGGGGCTTGAAGTCCAGCTTACAAATATTAAACAATATACAAAACACACTTGTGATTTCTGTGAAAAGGGCGAATCTTGTCACTCGAATGATCCATGCTACATTCAAATTCATGAAAACCATTATGAACGATGGTACGATACCCTTGAACGAAAAAACTGATAGCATGTCTTTAACAGAAAATGAAAGGCACACGAAGAGATACTAAAGCACTCAAGCGTAATCCTTTCATGAGTGTCAAGGCAAGTTCAATAGAATAAAAAGATTAAAACTCAGAAGCTTGGTCTTGAGGATAATCGCTTAAGAATTTGAAGGCTGCAATGGCAGGGTTTTAATATGTTCGGACTGTGTGGCAGGAGGTAAAGAGGACCCGTTTTCACCGGCTAACGTTTCTCTTGCAGCGAATTTCAGAAGAAATGACCTTTCTCGATGGGGTAGACAGTCCTTCTTAATTGATTCCATTAATTGCTGCTGTTTACGGGCAAATGCTCCACATAATAAGAGTATGAACTGATGTGATGATACGATAATTAATATGGGCACTCAAGAAGTATGCTGTCAAATGGATGTTAAGACCTGGCCACATAAGTCCACAAGGTAGAAAACCCACTGCCAGTGCAGCCTTCAAAGTGCAAACCAGTTCCCAGAAAATTTTCAGGCTTTCAGACCTGGATCAATTACCATGAACGAATATCACTGCCATTCGCTCTCAACACATTCTCTCGCAAAGCCAAACTTGTATAGAGAAACAATAGCCAGGCCTGAAAGAGATGGTATTGATTAACCTAATCAGTATAATATTACATGAATTACCAAGTCAAATGAATATCTATTGGAATAGCCACATTTGCACACATCAGATACCTGGTACATCTGGACTGGTAACGTCGGCAGGCACCCTTCCCAGACCCATGATCTTAGAAGTAGTAAAACTGACGGGAAAAGAAGAAACAGAATTGCTGTTCTATCCTGGCTCATGAGAGTGGTACTATTAGTTTATATAACTCCCGTAATTTAAAAAGCATGAAATTGAAATAGAAATAAAAAAGAACTGTCAACACATACTACAATAATAGTACTAATTTGTGGTATAAAACATATTGTTTTAAAGGAAAGTACGCGCTAAAGGATAGTCGTAATTCATCATAAAATACTCAATTTATTGTAGGATAAGACAACATACGACTACAGTTCACAATGCAAACATAATGTCATAAACATACCATTTTCTTTCCGTAAAAGCTCCATATCAATTCTAGGCTATATCCCACATTCAAATATATTAAAAGACACCAAACAAGAGCAATACTTTTTCGGCCATCAGTACTTAAGAGATGAGACTCGGCATGCAAACATTTCGATATTATAGATTGAAATTAAATGACGATATAGAACAGTTTTTCCACTATTCAATTATAATTTACAACATTCTATTCCAAACTCCCTGACCTGTATAAATCACGACAAAACCATTTTGCCTTCTCATCTCTTAAGCACTCATTGCGGAAATATGTTCAGGGGTTCCATCATTTGGTTAATGCTATGAAGTTGTAATAAACGTTGTCATTGAAGCATGCATCGATCAGCATTAACTACGCCAACAATTTTGTTATACGAATACAACCACACTAAAATATGTGTTGTTTCTTACGGGTATCCTTTAAATTCAGAATAGCAGAGAAAAATCTATTTTTAAATGTCACTTCCTAGGCACAGGAACATCTTAAACCTAATGAAGGGGAAAAGGTATGATTTTGGGTAGTAAGAGAGAGGCATACTTTGTAGCTGTTGTATTCCTCTTTGATTTTCAGCTGAACATCCTTCCTGGTTGCGCGCACACTAATGGGACCAAGAAACATCTTCAGGAACCCACCTATTAACAAATGAAACTCAATAATAAGTATAATTAAGTAAAAAAGAATGTGCCCTAAATTTCAATTTTTACAACCATTAATGTTCTAAGGGAAACTAAAGGAGCTACAGAAAAGTGATTACCATGAGGTTTGACAGGAAGAAATGAAGCTGCGTCTCCATCACGCAAAGTACATCTGGCTCTGAACAATTCTTCCTCTAGCTAAAGTATCAATTAAAACCCAAAAATGATCAATTAAAAGCACAAATTGAATCAAATCACCAGCAATTCATCACCAAAGTTAATTAATAGAGTAAGATAAGAAAATCTATAATGAACAGAAACCCTAAAATAGACTAAAAAGTCCAACACAAAAGATGAAATTGAGACAAGATAATGTTCAATTTGAAGAAGTCGACAGGAAAGGAATAAATTTTTTCTATAGTTGCAAAAAATTTGATACCTTTTCAGCAATTTTGCGATCTAGAACACCTCTTTTAACATCGGAATGAATAGAAGAACGAAGCTTAACGATACTGGAATCAAGAGCGGAAGCTCGTTGACGGAGGGATTGATCTTCATGAGAAAACCTAGAGATAAAGGATGAAGCAGAGTCTTGTAACTCCTTGGCTAACTCAATTACTCCATAGACTTCTTCCGCAATCTTCTTATCTGAATTTGAATCCCCCATCGTCTTCTTCTTCCTAATAGGGACTATCTATAAACTCTTTCTCTCTCTCTAAACTCTTTCTCTCTCTAAACTCTTTCTCATACTTTGTAGTATTTCCCTAGGAAGAGAAGAGAAGAGATGAAGGGAAGGAGTGTTTTTCTTTCTTTTCTCTCTCGTTGATATATTCTGAAATCTGGATCACCTCATGCTTCGACACGCAACTTTCTCTCTCTTCCTACTTTTCTTTTATATTGTTGGGTTTTTGTATTGACACCACTTTAGTGTCAATATTTAGATTACACCCTCGTTCTTTTTTTATGAGGACTGGTAGAGATTCCAACGTGGACAGAAATCCTTAAATCTCAGTTAAGTTTTTTATGTGCAAATCGCACATGTGAATCATGATGAAATGTTTTTTTTTAGTAGTATCTATTTATAGTTAAAGAGAATGACATCCACAATACCAATTTGCGAACATCAACCTAATAGTAGTTTTTAAAGATTATGAATGGTATTGACAAATCTGTTTTAACAACAAGATAGGAGGAGTAGCAGGGAAGATGATGACTAAAAGGAACCGAAATGGGCTGCCCATGAAAGGCTTCCAATTGGCACCAATTAAAGACTGATTTGACTGCAATCATGATAAGAGTAACTGAGAACGACAAGGTTCTTCATTTGAACTTGAAATTATCGAACTTCGGTCACAAAATATATAAGAAAACTCTCGTTTTCCATTTTATTTTGTTAAGTAGCCTTCTTAACTCCCGAAAGTGGGATATAAACCTAGAATGAGCCCCAATTGTTGTTGATAAGCAGCACACCACCTGCAGCAGCACATGAAAGGTGGTGTGCTGCTGCAGGTGATTAATAATGAAGAAAGAATAAGAGGTACTTGAGTTGTACATTGAAAAGTAAGGAAAGGCCTTTTTTGTCTCAATTTGCACATAAGAAACTTAACTGAGTTTTATGTTTTCCTTCCATGTGGGAGCATATACCAATTCTGTAAGAATAATTGGAGCATAATCCTAATATTAACATTAAAGTAAGGGGTCAATATCAAAATATCTATTTTCTTTTCATATTACTTTTATTTTTATTTTTTTTGTCCCCGAGACGTGACCAGTCGGACATTTTAGCTTGCTCAATAGACTATTTTGGCCCATTGGCTAAGACTTGTGTTATTATAAAGTTCATTTCATCATTTGTAGTGTCAAGTGGGCTTCGAAAAGTTTTCAGCATCAACAATAAGTCAAGGTTCAACCAAAGTTGTCGATACTTTTCTATAAAATTTATTATTAGAATTAAATTTTCGATACAAAATTCAAGATTTCTGTCAAAGATGTTGAAATATGTCATCTTGACCGACATAAGATGTTCGAAACTACGAAAAACTGAAGGAAAAAAAAAACTAAAAAGGTTTACCTATTAGAAATGTATTTTCTTGAACAAAGAACACTAATTCATGTATTTTATTACCTCTTGAGAAACCAATATCCATTTCTTATTACAACTAGGGTTCCAAAGAATCAAGAAAATACATTTGGAAGAAAGAACATAACAAAATTTTGTTCATTCTAGGACTGAAGAAAGAAATTACTCCATGTAATAAAATCTAATTTAA